>JAOVVA010000009.1:3720842-3738035 GCA_028565275.1 Leiocassis micropogon | reverse complement strand
GAAACATTTTGTGTGACAAACATGCAAAAGAATAAGAAATCAGGAAGGGGCAAATAGTTTTTCACACCACTGTATATGTTGTTTCCATCCCTCTCAGTTCTCCCCTCTCCTTTCCTTGACCTCACTTGAAATGTCCTTGAAAAATTGTTTGTCAAGTTATGCCATTAGTGTAGTGCCACAATAGAGGAAGACTTTGACCTTATGCTTTGAGGTCAATTTTTCATGGCTATGTGCATGTTTTGGATTCAATATATGGTAAAGAACAACATATTAAAATCTGAGAAATATTTAAAGATTCTAAGCTCTTAATTAGAATTTTGTACTCTGAAGCATTCATCTACTGTATGTGTCCCTTTCGGGAACTCTTAAGGACCCCCAGAGAACCCTTTAAAGAATCATGTACAACTGCTTTGAAGAGCTAGTATGGTTAAACATCCAGAAATTATCATGAGAAGCTGTTTTGAATGGAGCTTTTGGACATCATGCAGACAAACCTGCCAAAAGACACATCTTGATATTAATAGCTCACTTGGTCAGTTCTTTGGGAGTACACGGATCTCAGAAACGAATTGTAGGACAGATATTGCTGTGGTCTCTCAATACCTGTCTTAAACCCAATAAAGAATGTCTTGTTCTGGCTGCTGACCAAAGCACTCATTTTAGTGTTCATTTCAGAATTTAGCTTCCTCAGCAGTGATGAGCATCACACTGCAATTCTATACTGTATGTCAATGCGTATTTCCTCAAGGTATGTTGGATTCCTTTCTCTATCTTGCTACACATTTATCATTACACAAACTGTCTGGTCTATTCAACTTTGAATGCTCAGCAGGATAACACTGGTAAGACCACAAACTAATTCAGTTTATTTAGTGCAGCAAATATCTATCTGAACTTAGGAAATGCAAATGGACAGATATTGTTTTCTAAAAAGATCCATATACAGATATAAATAGGAAATAGGAGAGACACTTTTTTTTTCTATTCTGCTTATATGAAAGCTTGTCTGTTTAAGAGTAGTATTATGGATTGGAACTGGGATCCCATAGGATGCATTAAGAAAATGACTTGAGTGGGAGTTTTTTTTTTTTTTTTACTGTCACACAAGTAAGTGAAAAGATATGAAGCTTGCAGGACAGGGAAGACTCTGCTCATTAACATGAATGCACAGTGTATGTTCCAAAGCCAGTCAACATTTGAGGCCAATTATGCTCTTGAGTGTTGTAGCTGAGGTTGATCTGTCACCACCAGAATTCACACACCATGCTGATCGTGATGCCGTTTCTACATTTAGGGGATTTCTCTGGCGCTTTCATAGTTTCTAGATAGATAGTGGGTTATGATCAAATACAGATATAGGTGCAATTTAAGCCCTCATTAATTTTATATACAGAACAGTATGCAAAATGATGGAAATGATTACTGACATGATTGCTTTTAATTGAAATATGTCAGGTAAATTAGTATTGTATTTTAAATATTGCATTAAAAAAAAGGTCGAGGAGTCTCTTTACACTTTAAAATGACTATTGGAATCTGTGGTTAATAAATCTCAGGTGGACTAGAGGGTTTAGGGCTGATGAAAAGCCAGGAAGCTTGGCATGTTCGCTTGTGTGCCTCTTATGTTGTCAGAACTCATCAGTTGAAGCTGGTGTCTACAGCTCCTGTGTGTGCGTCAAACAGGAACAGGCCATTTGGACTGCTGAGTGGACTGAGAAATGAAGAGCCAAGACGGAGAGACAGCCTGCACCTCACCTAGCAGCAGCTGATTACTGTGGGAAGACACAGATGCCTCGCTGTGTGGAAGACATCGCAGGGCAGCATGGACTTCTGAAAGCATTTGTTTGCGCACAGATGGCATGTTAAATAAGTTGCATCATTTCGACTTTTGCATAGTATTTTTTATGGGTTTTTTTGGTAGTTGTTATAAATATTCATATTGTAGTAAAAGGGTACATTTAGAACACATACCCCAGCTTTGTTACTAGGCTGGGGTATGTGAAGAATAAAGAATTTCACTGTGCATTACTGTAGATATCACAAACGGGACAGCAAATTCCTTATTCATGATATTTACAGCTTAATTCTTTATTCTTCACATAATGCACAGCAAACTTCTTTATTCTTCACATACCCCAGCTTTGTTACTAGGCTGGGGTCAGAGCACTTGGTTCAGCCATTATAAGACGCAGGTAGGGGCCTTGCTCAGGGGCCCAACAGTGGCAACATGGCGGAGCTCGGGCTCGAACCATCAACTTTCCTGAACTGCTTTAAATTGAATCAAATTTTATTTTATAGCATTCTTTGTTTTAAGCAACCATTGCCCCTATACACACCATTTAATAACATGTAAATGCATGTTGCTCTATACACTCTAGATCAGATCAATTAAAAATTCTTTCGAAATTCCTCAATCTTGTGCATTATTATTTTTTTAATTCTCAGGTGACTTTTCATATGATTGATGATTTCATGGATCAGAATATGGTAAGTGATAAATCAGAACGCGAGCAAGAGTTTGTAAATAATCGATGCAGTCTAAAAGTAATAAAAAAACATTTTAAAAACCAAGAAATCCGAACAAATCGATCAAACACATGGGCTCATCATGTGCCCTCCCCCTAATCTGAGCTGTGATTATGTCGCTGGATGGCGCAGCTCGGAGCCGGTGGCTGCTGCAGCGCGGCGCAGGAGAGAAAGAGCGCTCAGCTTTCCGCCGCCTTTCTGCGCCTTCAACGTACGATCACCGTCACCTACAACCACTCAGGGTCTCTGTTACCTCGAGAGGAGAATTAGTGCTGTTTCGGAGGAAACATCCCTGAGCAAACGTTAAACACTTTATTCCCATCACGTTTATTTAAAAGCGCGCGACTCCTCGTTAGTGCGCACCGGCGCGCGGGACAGGTACAGAGAGAGAGGGAGAGAGACAGCGCGAGCAGGAATGGAAAAAGACTCTTCTACCTGAAAGAGGACGAGCTGAGCGGCTGGACACTGAGTTAAGGTGAGTCATATTAAGGGAATCTTTTGAACTGCGCGATTTTGGACAGCTGAGAAAAGTTCTGAAAATGGATCAGAGAAGGGAAATATTAAACTTCTCAAGTGCAACGATGAAATATATCACACACGCCTGGGTTAGAGGAATGATCTCATCCTTCTAATGCTAAATAAATCAGTGATTTAGTTCGAAGCCTAGTATGTTACATTTATTTAAACGTAATATCTGTTCTTTGATTCTGTTCAGTAGAGATTGAATAGTGTCTAAACTGGTTAGAAAGTGGACTGATCTAGATATACAGTATACAGCCTTGAACTTTCAGTTTAATTTTAGCTGAATTTTATACAGCATGTTAACAAACATTACAGTGCTCAGCATTTCCAGGTCTGTCAATGGAGATTAAGTTCATTTTTACATAAATATGTAAGAAAGATTGAATGAAAAACCCATTGTCTCTCTCTCTCTCTTTCTTTCTGATGTTATATCCAATAAGACATGGTCAGCACTTTTTTTTTCTTTTCTTCTAAAATTCATTGTTTGACCAAATTGATTTGCTATTGATTTTTGCTGAAGTGCGCTTGAGCAATGCTTGTCTGTACTTCGGGGATCCTCTGTAAAGAGCGCTTAGAGTTGATCCGTCTCTAGGGAGCAGCTTCTCCATTACTTCAATGAATGTAAATGTAATTCGTCAGTTCTGGAATGATCACTCTGCTAATGTCACTGCATTCCTGAACTTTCTTTCACATCATCAAGACTCTGGGTGTGATCATCTCCGACTGAGACTGATTTACGCCTCAGATTGATTTGCGTCCTCTTTTAAACTCTCTTGGAGAATAAGGATTCACAGGATGAACTTACCACCACCAAACTCAGCATTGCTTTGATGTCCGTTTAAAATTGTGTCCCACATGGAATTGAGTAAAAACACATATCAAGCTTCGCTGGCTAGGTTATAATATGGCATCTGGCATCACAACATGGTTGCATTTAAAAAAAAAAAAGAGAGAGAGAGAGAGAATAAACTTGGATTAAAAAAAGGGTAATCCCAATGATGATATGACTTTGATTTAGTCGCCTTCCACCTTCAAGGTAGGGGTTTGAATCTCGCCTCTGCCCTGTGAGTGTGGAGTTTGCATGTTCTTGAGTGACCCTACACAGGATATGCGGTATACGTGGTATGGATGAATGGCTGGATGGATGGCTCCGGTCTTGGCAACCCAGTCCTAACCACTACTTACAGATACAAACCCAATGGCCTGTCTACAGTATAGCCAACTAGAAGCCATGATTGGGTGTGAAATTTACCCAGTCTAAAAAAACTGTCAAATTGCAGATTTTCTCTATTTTCACTCGCCCATCAATACATTTCATGATGCTGTTCTACTATTTTTCAATCAGATTAACTGTAGGTTGTATGACTGAATCAGCGACTAATTACGGAGAGGCAACACAAAGACTGTTAAATATGTTACTTGCTGGAGCAAAATGTATTTGAATTTCAATTTTAGTTTGTCTTGTCTGTTCACTTTGCATAAGTAACCAAATCTCATTTGTTTGTTTAAACAGTCGAAGTGTTTACTCATGCATTCACATTGCTTGCTATAGTAAGGAACCAGGGATGGGCAAACTGATTTATGCAGAGCAGGCAAAACTTAAAATTGTTACCGATGTGGAAGTTCTACAGGGGATTTTATTTTGTCTTAGAGTAATGTGGGGTCAGTTCACAATTCCAACAATATACTGTATATACAACCTTAGATTTAAATGAAATGTGAGTACTAATACTACCATAATATATTCGGAGCAATATATACTTTACCTAGCTAAGTTAACCAATATTTTTTGCTTTCATGCCTTCTATGTTTTTTTTTTTAATTAATTGCACAGTTCACATTAAATCAATGTGGTTCATCTATAAGGCAGTGGCTTTCTTTTTAAATGGTGAACGAATAGTTAAATCACCCTTATGATCCAAAGATTAGACCACCCTTATGACTAAAAGTTCATTACAACCATTTTCAGTGCAACCATTTAAAAAATAACCTTCTTACAAATATAGGAATGGGATTAATTTATTGGTTGTTTTTGTAGAAATTATAGAAATATCTGATCTGAGATCAATAAAGAAAATGTAATTTAAATATGGTGCCACAGTGGTGTAGTTAGCACTGTCACTTTGGGGGTTCAAATCTCACCTCTGGTCAGTCTGTCGAGATTGTATGCTCTCCTTGTACTTGGAGGGTTTCCTCTGGTTACTCCAGTTTCCTCCCAGAGTCCAAAGACGTGTAGGCTGATTGGCATTTCCAAATCACCCATAGTGTATGTGTGTGCTTGTGCCCTGCAATGGGGTGGCCTTTTGTTCTCTGAGACAGGCTCCTGACACCCCACAACCCAAACAAGTCCACTTTGGTCTCATCTGTCCAGAGGACATTGTTACAGAAGCCTTGTGCTTTGTTTAGATGCAGTTTTGCAAACCTCAGTCATGCTTCTACAGTATGTTCTTATAAGACTGAAGAGTCTTTCTTTCTGAAACCATTCTAAACAAACTGTACTTGTTCAGTCTTCTTCTAATTGTGCTGCCACGGGCTTTCGTTGTCATGAAATTTAACATGCTCAGCAAGGCCTTTAGTGCCTGAGATGTAGCTCTTGTTTTTTTTTTTTCTCTAAGCACTGCATGGACTGACCTTGAGGTGAATGTGCTGGGATATCCACTCCTGGGAAGATTGCCAAACTCTCTTGAATGCTTTTTTACTTGTGAATAATCTTTCTCACTGTAGAATGCTGAAATCCAAATTGTTTGGAAAAATTGTTTTATAACCCTTTCAAGATTAATGTGCCGCAACAATTGCTTCTCTAAGACCATTGCTTATGTCTTTCCCTCTGGGCATTGTGTTAACACATACAGTACCTGAATGCTCCAGACCTGCAAACTGCCAAAACTTCTGCTTTTTGTAGATACTGCACACCTGCTGATGATGAATTATTAGCAGCATCTGGCTGCAACTTACCCTCTTAAATTCCATGGAAACAGTAAGGGGTATTTAGTATTGCCCGCATGTTTATTCTCCTTGGTACTTCAAGTTATTATTGCTAAAGGTAGACCTACAAGCTATCGAGCTTTTGGATCATGGGGGTACTCAGTATTACCCACATATGTTTTTTTGTTTGTTTTTGGCTTCATTATTGTTAAATTATTCTTTATATTGTAATAAGCCTTTGATGAACAAATCAGAAGATTGCTTCTGTAAGCACCAATACCAAACTATTATTTTTAAATCACACAATTTATATAACACAATTTTATATTTTCGAGAGTTATAGGGCATAGTGGTTCGCACTGTGGCCTTGCACCTTAGGGTTCGAGTCCCGTCTTCAGTTCTGCTCTGGTTTTCTCCCACAGTCCAAAGACATGCAGGTAAGGCTAATTGGAGTTCCCAAATGGCCCATAGTGTGTGATTGAATATGTGAGTGTGTGCATGCTTGTGCCCTGTTGTGGATTGGCTCCCAGTCCAGGATATATTGTACCCCTCCAAGTAACCAGGATCCCTTAGTATACTGTAGGCTCCAGGTTTCCTGCGACCCTGTACAGGATTAGCGGTATATTAAGTGAGTGAATTTTGTTATAAACATTATACAAATCTCAATCATTTGTTTTACATTGTATTTTTTTTGGCTTGGTCTTGATTGACGAAATCTGCTGAATAAAACTTGGATGGTGGTGGTCACCATAGCAGGTACTTCATTAATATTCCTCAAAGCCCACTGCCTCCTTTGCTCTTTAATTCTTTGTGATAAGATGGTGTGTGTGTGTGTGTGTGTGTGTGTGTGTGTGTGTGTGTGTGTTTTTTTCCCTTTCTCCACATTGTTAATTCTGTCTGTGTGCCCCACAAGCCTTCACAGCTGGATATTGAACTTCCTACATTTTTTATCAAACCACAAAAACCTCTTAGTGGCCTGATTTATTAAGTGACAAGTGAAATTGCTTTTCAGAGTAAACATGACCAAAGTTCACACCCTTAAAGCCGTATTTCCAGTATGTCATTTACTTTGTTTCCATGCAATTTTTTGTTAAATCAAAAACTTCTGGTCAAGGCATGTGTCCACCGGTCACTTTAGTAGGACCCATTCATGCAGGACCCATTCATGCACTTTATCCTAATGAACAGGGGACATTTTTCCAATCTTCAGCTGTCCTGTTTTCGTGAGCATGTGTAAATGTGCGCAACTTTAACTGAAATCCAGGCCATTGCAACAGTCATCTGAATATGCGGATACACTTGCATGTGAATAAAGAATTGCATTGAATTTCAATAATATGTGAGTATGCATTATTGATGGCACTGTAATACAATTTGTTGTTGCTTGTAGAGGCGAGACTGTAGTCTGTAATGATTGCAGCAGAAGCCTTTGACAGGGCTTGGAAGTGTTGCTTCAGACCGGTCATTTAATTACAGTATTGACTGATATGGGTGATGTGACACCTCTCTCATGCATATTTCAGTACACATGTACATCTTAGTTGCCTCTGATTATCTGTCTTAAGTATGGGTTTCTATGCAAAGCATCTAACGCCAATGCATTAAAAAGTGTATTAATAGAAAGAATTAAATAGAAGGGAAGCAGTTACTGTACTAATTGCTAAGAGTGTCAGAAAATAATAGATCAACTTGTCCAATTGTATGTGTTACGTTCACTTGAAATGCTGCCTGATGTGACTCATTTTCAATTTCAGCAAGACAGAGCTGGCATTATGGACCGCTCATTAGATCTGAAATCAGTGATGAAAAGTGTAAAGAAAGATATTTATAGGCTATTACGTTTTTTCTTTTTATTTACTGAAACCATATCAGTGAAAGCAACACAGTATGCTTGAGTTAGCAAGTATATATGTGTGTTTTTGCTCCCATGATTCCTCTGCTATATTTTAAGCAGCTGTGAGATATTTCCCAAGAGAGACTCATCTGTCTCAGACTCTCTGTTCCTGTCGGTGAGATTTGCTTCATAGTGTTGTTTCTCTTTCTTTATTGAATTTTGCACATTCACACCAGCAAAATGCTCCCATATGATGAAAGCATTACCTGTGTATTCTAACCAACCCGAGTAGCCAGCTTTGGGACTGAGGTACTGTAAATAAGATAGAAATGAATGAAGGCTGTATATTTTATAAGATTTTTTTTTTCTCAGGCAGATTCAGTTTGAAAAATAAAGAGATGTCAGAATCAAGTTAGAATGCACAATATTGTCTGTCTTTGTGCTTGCAGGCAGGTAGGACCAAAATGGATGGTTCTTGATCTCTGGAATTGTTCGTAATCAACATTGTGGTTTCCCGGTCAATATCACCCCTCTTCCAGGTGTTTGTCTCTTATTATTTATCATTGGGTTTGTACACATGTTCCAAACGATGGATGTTCTGTGTAATGACCTGTATCCAATAAATGGACTCTGGTCACTTTTATTGCCGAAAGGAATAAGTTGTAATTCATGGCCCCAAAAATCCCAGTTCGCCTTTAGGCAATCGATGCCAGAAGAGATCCATCGCGGAGATCCCACCTTATCACTGTCGTAGCCATTCTTGTAATGTCAGCCACTTGGTGAGGTGTTTTGCCCTTAATGTCTTGTAATGACAGCTGCACCTTTTATTTCCCCCCTGTTGATTGAGTGCCTTTGTATTGAATTTCCATTGAAGTGATCGTTTCTTCACACCGATCCAACGTATTTAATTTCACACCAGAGAGACACTTTCTGCACCGCTGGCCACAATGCCAGTGACAGATAGAAGTTCACTAGGGCCTGAGTTCAGACCGAGATGATCTCGACACAAACCAAATATGCAGATTATTGGGGACACCCTTCTCAGAATTTTACATTTATTTAATAGATTTATTCATCTTCAGTTATCACTTCATCCTAATCAGGGTTGCAGTTGATCCAGAAACAGGAAGTGTGTCATTAATACACCTTAAATGCGATGCCACTCTTTCTCAGGACAACATGTAGACACTAAGGGGCAATCCAACACGCAGCATGCTAAAAATTGGAGAACCCAAAGGAAAGCCACATGGACACAAAACTACAATAAGCCGAGCTCAGGATTGAACCTGGTAACCTGAAAATGTGAGGAAACAACTCTACCCACTGTGCTATCATGTTTGGCTCAGACAGCGTGTTGTTAATATGTTCATAAAGCCTTAGATCTTTTCAGATTTTTTTTATTATTGAAAACTTGCATGTTAAGTTATTACATGGAACGTTCATTGTCATGGTGGATAGAATCCAGTTATATTGAATGCACTGTACTGTATTTACACAAGAATTAAGCGGCAATAGTGAATGCAGATGTTACATTGCATCGTACCCATTTGGCCACAATAGAGTTGGAGGTCAAAGATCACCAATGTGCACTCTGAGCCAGACATCATTAGTTGCCCTGGCTATCAGAGGCCCTCCCCAAGCTCTCAACCTGCGTGCGGTTGTCCATCATGCTCTGCAGCAGGCTCCTGTGTTTCCTCCATCTCTCTGATAGTTCTCATAACTGCTGTCATGCTCTATCAGTTCCTCTAATATCGCTGAAGCGTCTGTGGGCCATGGCACCATCTATCTCCCCGACTGTCACAGGCGGTTAAACGCTATTATTCACTGGCGGAAGTCGCTCTACTCTCTGTAAGCCTACACAGTGTGTCTTTCACAGGGTTATGGTTTTACCAAGGAAGCTGATTGTGCTGTTGTTTTGTTTACTGAATTATCAAAGTTTCTCATGCAAAAGAATTTTAGTCCAATCATCAATTTTTCAACCATATATGTGAAAAAAATCCTCTGAATTCATCTTTAAATATGTTCACATAGTAAAACCGCTCTCTTTGTTAGTTTAAAGCTTGCCTTATCTTATCTTATCTTCTGCGAATCTTAAAAAAAAACTGAAAAGAAAGCATAATAACTCTGAAAGATGATTAGATTAGACCATCAATGTCTCATTTTTATGGAACCCAAAATAGTCCTTTTTGAACCTACCATTAACTTAATATACCTTAATATTTCCTGTCTACTGTTTACTCACCTGAGTAGTCAGTAAAACACAATATGTTTTATATAAAGTATACATCATTAGGCAGCATGGTTTATTGTGTTTGTTTTTGGTTGGCTATTGCATATAGAGACCCGGGTCAAATGAGAATGTGTCCATTGACTCTGGTGAAAAATTCTTTCCCTCCTACTGTACATTCATTTATTTATTATATCAAGACCACATTGTCTAAAGTCTTCCTGGGAGGTGTGATCAGTATATGTTGGGCTGTGTGCTGGGGTGTATATTAGGGCTGGGCAGTCTATCTTCTGTTTATGGTATATTGGTATATTCTGAGAAATGATATACTGTAGGTTTAAGACAATACCATTTATGCTGATACAGTCTGATGTTGCGTTACATGACTGGTTTCTCCTGTGATTCTGTGCCAGTGTTTGCATCTATCCTCTCTTACACTCTTCAAAACAGCGCCACTCTCACTTTCCCTCTGCGTCTCCACGTAAACCTGGTGTATACGATTTGTTTGGCCTTGTTGAAATGTGCTACTGAAATAAAGTCTTCTGGCCTAAAATAAAGTGTGTTTCAAGCTTCATTCTCTATAGTCATAGAGACAAAAATAATAGATATTAAGGCCATGTCGAAATGCTACTGTTTATTCCTATTCTTTGCTGGATTCGTAGGACGAGATCTTGTGACCTCCTTATTGTCCATGTTGAGGTGGTTTGACTAATAACACTGCCTTGACTAGCAAAAGTTGACCATATCTTTATATTGCATCTCCACACTAAGAGAAAACTTCATTAGGGAATGCTTATACTGTAGATAATAACATGAAAAACTAACTAATCAATGATGTCAGTTAGTTTGTGATACATGCTTATGCTTCATTATATTATATATACTGTAGATATACATTAATTGTCTAACCAAGACAATTTGACTGCTCTGTTTGGTAAAAACATACCCTCAATATGTATTTATTTCTCTCTTCTCTATGATGAGTCTCCCTCAACTAAAAAACTTTACTACTTTGTCAGAGAAAGTCGACTTGAATCGTTGGCATTTTAATTGTTGCATTTAACTCTAGTATAATGAATTTGTTATTGCCATTATTGTACTTTGTAGTGATACCAAGATATATATATATATATATATATATTGTGTAAGAGCATTCAGCCTAATACATAGATAGATAGATAGATAGATAGATAGATAAATAGATTGTACAATCTTCTAGAAGTTGGTTAAAAATATCGCTCTAAACAAACCAATGTTGTTATTTATACCATATGACACTACGTTTCTTGTGTGTAAGTGACGGCTTGCTTCCACCCGCAAGCTTTATGTCTGACAGCTTTCCTGTATGAAAGTAAAAACTGATTTCATACCGAGCACAAGGATAGAGACAAATATGTCTCTCTGTCTCTCCATCAGTCACCGATCTTTTCTTTCCTCCATTTCTTTTTGTACCCCGCTTTCCTTTTGCCTGGATGGATGGATGACCTCTCTTGTTTGTCCTTCTAGTAGCTCAGCAGTCTCTCCCATTATTATCCTGCATGCTGGTCAGAGCTTATCGTGTTCATGTGTGGGGGGTCATTGGGTGGAGCAAAAGGTCAGGCCTTGCGCCAGCATGTGGTAAACATGGGGTTCCTGGGGGACCACAGTCTTGATTTAGGATGCAGCACAGTGCTGATGCCTATAATCAATGATGTGCCCTCTGCTCCTCTTGTCATTCCAACTCCAGGTTAAAGAGACAACACCTTTTACAACCAGCTCTTGTTAACAAGTTGTTTTACATGCAAAACAACCGCTCATCCTGACAGGAAGTTTGTTTTCACCATCTAGCTTTTGCTCACTCTGAGTTACATCATAGAAAGTAAAACGTCACAATTGTGTACGTATGTGTACGTGTTTGGCTTTCCATACTGTATATCCCCAAGTGTGTTTCTATTTTCTTTAAAAGGCTATTATAGATCAGTAATTGTCTGTGACACTTTGTACTCCAGCAATACACACTGCATGGTATTAGCAGTTCACACTTCTCATTTAAAAACTCAGTTCTCTAGTGTTGTCCATAATAAGTCATTTCACACTGATTTCACTCTGAAGTACCAAGAGAGAGTTAATGCTGTCAATCAGCAGGCCATTATGCCAAAGGCGGCCATGATTGATTTTTGGCCCTGATTACAGAGATTGATGATTTCTTTTTGTTGACTGGTGAGGAACAAATGGCCCTAATCAAGAACCTTGTTAAGTGCATTGTGTGAATTTTTTATTTTATTTTATTTTTATTAATATGGGTTATTTGGAGCTTACCAGAGGCTATTTTATTCATTGGGTTTTTCATGCAAGAATTTTAAATCTGTGCCAGAAAAATAGCATATTACTTTAGAGAATAGGAAATAATGGGCTATGAGAGAAAGTGTATTTGAATACATTATTACACTGCAATTGTGTATTCCAGCGGTTGGTTGGTGCTCTTTTTGCTTTCGTTTCTGGCACATTTTGCCTTTGCCAACATAAAAAAAAAAAGAAATCCTTGAAAATTTGCACAACTTTTAGATGGAAACATGCCTACTATTGAGTCTGACTGGTTCTAGACACCACACAGAGACTCATTTGATTTCATTTGTCTGCTAGTTAATTTTCAGTTAACTTCCGACAGAGATTTTGCAGACACAGACATACTATTTAACAGACAAATAAAGGCTATGTTACATATTAAAATATTTCTTGCCTATGTTCCTTTGCCTACAATATTTCCTATTCTATATGAATAGAATAAAAATCTTGAGTAAACTTGAGTTATATAGAAAAAAATAAAAATATATAAAATATAAAACTTTGTTTTAGTGTGTGTGTGCCCTGCGATGGATTGGCACCCTGTCCAGGGTGTACCCTGCCTCGTGCCCTAAGCCTCCTGGGATAGGCTCCAGGTACCCGCGACCCGGAACACAGGATAAAGCGGTATAGAAGATGAGAGTGAGTGAACTTTGTTTTATTACAATGACAAACTACCTAACTGCAGCTCAAGTGTTATTACAGAGTATTTCCTTCTCATTGATGCTTTTAAGCATAACCCCTTTAGGATGCTAAGAACACTTAAAAAGTTTTGAAACTCTAAAAGCAATACTGTAACAATAAACAAACATATCCTTTGGACATATAAAGTGTGTTTTGGAACTGGATAGCCTATCTCCTTTTCATCGTACTGTTTTTTTTTCTCATTGATGGCCTGGTGCCACTTACCACAAGTATTAGTAGAATGTAGGGAATGTATCTTTGGAAAAAGTATGCTGGGGCGTTTAAGGGCTAAACTCAGAACTCTGATGGAGCCATGGACAACGAGTGACACTCCAGAGTCTGTTCTTCCTGTTTACCAAACAGATCTTCACGGCGAGAGCCACTGATCACAGAAAGCGTAATGACTAGGAATTGTTCAGATGATAATGGCTGTCGCTGCGGTGCTGCAAGCCTCAGTGATCATGCCAAACTCTCTTTCTATCACTTGCTCTTTCTTCTACAGAGGTGTTGTTAAATCTGAGAGATGAAGATTGCAGAACAGAGAGAGAGAGAGAGAAAGAAAATAAAGAAAAGGAAAGAGGTGGGAAGTCTGATTTAGTTATGCTTCGCACTCAAAGACCCTTGTGTGTTCTAAGCCTCTTCCATCATACATCTACAGTATATCTGCTCTCTCATACAGGTATATCTGTTAAAGGAGGAAAAGAGTTGTCAGGGTTTCCTCCTGCCAAAGGAAGGCATGAAGGGCAACCAGCCCTATTATATATTATAAGGTCTCCTGCCTTGTTTAAAACTTTACATGAAGATGATTGGTCAAACGGGCAGCACGGTGGAGTAGTGGTTAGCACTGTAATGTTGCACCTCCAGGGACTGGGTTTGCATATTCTCCCCGTGCTTGGTGGGTTTCCTCTGGGTACTCCGGTTTCCTCCCACAGTCCAAAGACTTGCAGATTAGGCTAATTGGTGTTCCCAAATTGCCCATAGTGTGTGAATGAGAGTGAGTATGTGTGTGCCCTGTGATGGATTGGCACCCTGTCCAGGGTGTACTCCGCCTTGTGCCCTAAGTCTCCTGGGATAGGCTCCAGGCCCCCCACGACCCTGAATACAGGATAAAGCGGTGTAGAAGATGAGTGAATGAGTGAGTGATGTCTTTATGACCTTTGGTATCCCATCCAATGTGAATTCTTGACTTGGATAGATGTCAGGTCCACTTTGATCTGAACAAAATGCTAAATCAGTGCGTTCATGCAAGTCAGTTGAAACATTTGTGGTCATGTTTCCGCACATTACATGTCATGCATCTTGTCAATTGCAAAAGCTGACATCAAAGCAAAAGGTGGCTACTTTGAAGAATCGAAAATATGAAACTTATTTTGTGTTGTTTAACACGTTTTTTTTGTTGTTGATTACATAATTCCATATTTGTCCTGTCACATTTGTCCTGTCAGGGCCGGTCCCAAGCCAGATAAAATGGGAGGGTTGCGCCAGGAAGGGAATCCGGCATTAAAAACTGTGCCAAAGTTATGTGCTGATCGGATGGTCCGCTGTGGCGACCGTTTGATGGGAGCGGCCTAAAGAAAGTTTAAAAGCAATAAAAACTAAAGAAAAACCACTGAATAAGAACGTGTGTCCAAACCTTTAACTGGTAATGTGCATCGAAGTTATTCATAAAATGAAATGAACTAGTGCACTAAGTGAATGGTTAGTTATACATATGCAGATTTTCTTCAATGCTCAGTATCTCCAGCCTACTCACTACCTCTCTCTTCTTGCATTACTCACTTGATCTGTGTGTCATTATGAAGTCATTAAATATTAGTTACGTATGTGAATACCACTGTGCCTAGAAGTCAGGAAAAATGACAACCCGTGAGTAGGAAATGTGCATTGGTTGTTTATTTAATAGGAATTCCCACTTAGAAAGTCTGTTGAGACCCAGCTTCAAGTTCACTGACATACTGTAAGAACCCCTGACAGCACACTGGTGCAGTGTTAAAATAAGCATTACTTGGTTTACTCTTTAAAAAGTGGTTTTGGCTTCCATTTGTGGCCTTTTTGTGTCTAATAATACTAAATAACGTTGCCATGTTGGCAGCACACATGTCAATTTGCTTACATGACTAGAGAGCTGCAAAAGGATGATGAAAATGACATTGTCAAATACTGCTTGTGTTCCTGTTTTTTTTTCTTCCAGTATGTACTTTATGCACATTAGGTGCACACCATGTTTACCCAGAAAGAACCAATGAACTGCACTTATATTGCACAATGGGAGTTATTAAATCAGCCTGTGGTCAAAAAGAGGCAGGAGATGAACATCAGGCCAGCAGGACAAGGCAAAGCAATCAAAATCAAAATTCAATTGAGAGGCAGAAAAAAAATGCTTGAATAACAAACAAAAAAGTCCACTGAAATCGCGAAAGCTCTTAAAGTTAGCTGGTGAATGAATTGGTATAAACAAATTATAGGAAACTGGATTTTAGATTTATGATGGCTCCCGGATTGATGGTGGTTTGAATTTGGTTGTGATCAGATTACCAACCTGGAAATACAATTTGAAGCATAATGGAATGCAGCATTATATCATGGATTTCTTTTATTTCTGCCTGAGTTTCCGAACCATATTTATGTTTTTGGAATCTTAATGTGTTAATTGATGGTATTTTATTTTTTATATGTCATTCTCTGGATTTTACTGGACTTGTACCTTCTCCTCTTTTTTTTCCCCAAGAACACCAATCACAAAGCCAGACTTCATGAGACAAGCACTTCCAGGAATTTTTGACATTTTTTGACCATATGATATGCCTGTGGTTTCGTGCTATTCATTCATTAATCTTCTAAAATGCTGTATATTCTACTTATCTCATTGTCAAACTGTTACAGCACTTCATCAGTCAAACTTTGTGGCTTTTGTGACTAATGTCAGTATAATGACAGGTTTTTAGGAACTCAAAATTTTTTTTCTTGATTAGACTCAACCCTATGTCTATTCCGAGTTTTCCTCGGAATATTGTCTTTCCTCTCTGTCTCCATGACAATCTGCAGCACTGTACTGTAACTGCTCACTCATTCTCACCATATGCTTTTATTCTCTGTAGTGCCACGTTCTGGGTCAACAAACAAAAGAGATTGAGATGATATCACTGATATATTTAGCATGCATATGTATGTGTTTGTGCATAAGTGTGTCGGTGTAGCAGCTGCAGTGAAAGGACTTGATTTATAGTCATCAATGGGGTGTGATGCAGGGTTAATTCCCTTCTTTGTAAAGAGATAGTCTGGGCAATGTTGAGTGTGCCCTTTTCATCGGAGGTCTACGATAAAAGATGCGACCATGCATTATTTATAAATAGCTTTTGTCGGCTCTTATGGTTATTATTATTATTCAAGGCTTTGTGATTAATCCGAGACCTCGATTTTTTCTTAACCCGTCCATTCATTCAGTTTGCGTAAAAAGGAAAGCACATTCTGTATTTTTCAATGTTTATGTGGCTTTCATCCACTGCATAACATTATACACTTATTGGCCTCTTTAACAGGACCACCTGTACACTGTTTATCCATGCAGATATTCAGTATCAACCAATCATGTGGCAGCAGCTCAATGCATAACATACAGTAGATGGAGCTCACCGAAAACTGGACATTTGCGGATTGGAAAAAGACAGGAGTGGAATGTGGTGTGGTCTTTTGCTGTTGAAGTTCATCCACATCAGGATTTAGTGATTGGAGAGGCTTTCACTCCCATTGCAGTTGCAAAGTGGCTTATTTGAGTTACCATTGCTTTCCTGAACCAGTTCCAAAACCAGTCTAACCATTCTCTTCAACATGGCAATTTTGCCCAAAAAACTGCCACACATTGCATTTTTGCACAATTCTGTGTTAGTGTTAGAGACGGCTGTGAATAAAACTTTCAGGAAATCAGCAGTTTTTGAAATACTCAAACCCAGACCAGGCGCCACCTATATCAGCACAGTCAAACATCACATTTATAATTTTTTTAATAGGAAAACAGATCTCGACTTGTATCTGCACTTTTTATGCACTGCACTGTTGACACTTGATTGGCTGATTGGCAGTGTTGGGGAGTAGTTAACTACAAGTAGCGACGCTACTAACTTAACTACATTTTTCAGTAGCTTGGCAGTAGCTC
>JAOVVA010000009.1:3704964-3717962 GCA_028565275.1 Leiocassis micropogon | reverse complement strand
ATCATCCGGGAGTCGCAGGTTCGAACCCCGGGTGATGCTGTTTACCTCTCACAGCCGGAGACACAGAGAGAGCTGATAAATAAATAAATAAATTTAAAAAAGTACAGAGCTGTTATTAGCTCACAGTAGCCTTTTTTCATAGTTAAAATTTCTCTTCCTCTGTCTCTCTGCTTTACGATTGTAAATATGCTGGTTTTGTTGCTGTGGTATCAAAAAGTTTAGAGTTTAGATTAGCTCTTTTTACAAGCTCTGTTTTTGTGCTGTACGTCATCTCTCAGAGGAAGTAAACCCTGGCAGTGGAATCCAATGCACAATGCTGCAAATGTCGGACAAGACGATGAGCATGCACTTGGTCAAGCTGCGGACCTGCCTCGCCCATGCACCCAAGTTTCATCACTGGTTTCAACTCCGAGCTTGTTAAAGGTCTTCTTGATTTCTCGTCGTCCTCAGGTGATGTGAAAACGTGTCTCTGGCAAAATTGCCCAGTTTCACGCAGAATTTCACGTTTGCTCTGTCCTAACTTGCTGTCCACAATGAAATAGCAGACGTGGTAACCTCACATGGTCAGAATAATACCAGTTGCACAGCTCCTGATGTAAACAGGACAATGTCTTTTGGCACACTGACTTACAGTATGAAGATCGGTGGTCCTTGTGACTGGCTCTGCTGCCCTGCACTGTCATCTGTTGGTGTGTTACAAAACTAGTCATGGAACTTTTTGATACCACCTCGTATAGTCCTAATGCAGCAAACATTGGGCAACTGGCAACCAAAGGCAGGTGTAAATAAGCACCATATCTTTTGCTTTGAATGTTTTTTGTGCACAAAGAGAGACACACATATTAATGTGGAGGAAGCCTGAAGAAATACAAGAAAATCTAGCTCTTTAGAAACAAAACATATAGAAATGAGGAGTGGCTCAAGACCTTTGCACAATTATTTGGGCAAACCACTTGTGGCCTTGTGGGGCGCTTGCCACCTATTATTGTAAACTGTAATAAAACATGTAGGGTGGTAATTTATCCATTGTCTAGAATCTATTGTTCTATCCATAATGGTTGTATAGTCTGTATTGTATTTTGCCAACTATTGTCTGCTGCTGTTTAAATGGTAAATATACAGTAGCATCATGTCCTGGAGTAACTATCGGGTCTGTGGTAAAAAGGAATGACAATAAAGTTGACTTTGACATTGAGACAGCCACAAATAGCAAAGCCATATTTAAACGAATTCAGCACATTAAACAATACTTTATGCAGTTTTCAAGGTTTTCATAGCTAAAGTCTTACTGCAGTGAATACAAGGTACTTCTAAGGAATATTGCATTTTTGTAAAAAAAAAAAAAAAAAACAACAACAACGAATCAATTAGGGTAAAATTGTGTCTTCATCTGTGTATGTATTGGAGCAACACTGCCACTTAATAATCCCAACGTACCTGATTCAACCATGATCTTAGGGGTACTGTCAATTTTAGAGCAGGGTGCAAAACTTCTGTACCATTATGTCACCAATCGAATTGGTTCAAACCAACAAATATAAAAAAATGCATCTTCATGCTAAACGAAATGTCAGTACCTATGGAGGAAATCTCATCAAAGTTTGTTCGTGGTGTCACATGCAATCCTGGATTTCCTCCTCCAAAAAAAACATGTAGGTAGATACTGTAGACATGAAACTAGAATAGAATGCTAAATTTCCCTTAAGTGTAAATGTATATGTGCATGTTGCCCTGTGATTGTTAGAGATCCCATTCAGTATAAGTCCAAGAATAAAAAAAATATCTCCAGCAACATTTAAGTGCCAAAATGCAGTTTTCTCTAAAATAAAGTTTTTTTTTGTGCTTGAAAATACTATTTTAGTTTGAACATAGGACCAGAACAAAGAAAGACATGTGCATTTATAAGTGTATCCACATCAATATGGGCAAGGCTATAGTGAGGAGGCCTACAGTAGGTTTCTGTCCTTGTGAGCATCCTGAATTGTGTTATGCTGTAAAGATCCTGCTTAAACTTTCATTAAGTTATGTGGAAAACTTTGAAGAAGTGCATATGTTTAACGCTTTTGCTTCTATCAAACACGACAGTGGCAAAAAACACACAGTCTCCCAAATTGTCATTATTGTACAGACAGTCAGAAAACTCTGAAAGCAAAGTGTTGCAATACTGTATATTCATTAAGCAGTGCACGTCTGGAACATTTCTTTTCTCTTTCTGGATTAAATGCCATCTGATGTTATGCTTTATATTTTATGAACTCTTTACTATATATATTTTTTTATTATTAAGTGGAAAAAGATGAAGGAACAGTTTGTTCTGATTTTAAAAAAAAAACCTGCTGTGGGATGTTCATCCCCGTTTAAGCTTTATCACTCTTTATTCCCAAAGAGTTGAGTCTCTAGGAATTTTAACTGCACATCAATGGAGAATGCAGAGAGCGGAAGCTCCTGGAGTGTAACATTGGAACGAGGGAGATCTGGACAGTAATAGTAAAGGCTGCTGAAATGAGCAGACAGTTTGCTTCACAGATGGCTGATCAGTAAAACCAACTGGAGATCCTTTAGTCTGCGGGGTGCATTCCGGGGGCTCGGTTAAGCTGGGAAAGCAGTGTGACCACACATTTCAGCCAAATGATCCTCACTAATTAATTTAGCAAACTGGGGAATGGGCTGTGACATAGAAAGGCTACATGCTGTGGGTGGTATTTGTGTGTGTAGGCGTCCGCTCGCATAGAAGGCTCATTACATACAGAGCTGCCAAGTGCACCTCTTCTTTACCCTTACACATGCTCTCTTTCACACACACACACACACACACACACACTTGCGTACATGGTGAGAACACAGGCCTTTCTTTTCGTGTGCAGATCAAATCAGATCAGAGGTAGACTGCCGGGCTGATGTTACACTCTGATGGGTGGGCTTGTCTTTTCATGCTCCATCCATCTTCCTGCCTCTGCTGTCCATTACAACTCGGATCTGCTCAACGTCTGTCGGTCTGCCTGGGATCACTGTGACTAACCACTTATTCACATTCGCTCTCTACACCGGGAAAGCCTTCAGATCGTTTTAGCAGAATTAAGTTGTCATTCGTATCCACAGAATTTTTATAAATGCTGTGGAAAAAGCATTACGGAGCATAGCAGTAGGGCAATGATGAGTGGAATAAGATGCAGGCTATCATTACTTTGTAATACATCTCTGTCAGAGGGGATATGCGTATAGATAATTACTGACCAGAGACTGGTTTGCCACAGGCATTTTAGCAAATTATTCATCATGAAATTGTAGACAGTTTTTGCACTGATTATTGCTCTCGAGATAACTGCTCTGTTTTAACTGTCTTTGGAAACCGAAACTCAATCTTTCTCATTTGTGCAACCGTGGGTCATGAGTTCACAGAGTACATAGTCATGATTTCTGCTCTTCTTCTCTATTTACAGACCTCATCTGTCAACAGATTTTTGTAAATGCGTGATTTTTAAAAAATATATATCTTAATTTTACACTATGGTAATATGTTCAAATAACTATTCTTTACAACAAATCCTGGAATGTATAGCAAGTTGAATCTTCAGATCGATGGGTATCACAGCAGAATACCACAACAGTGGCCATTCTTATCAGCCGAGAACAGGAATGATGGTTTGCTTCAAGATTTAAAAAATGCCAGGCAACTTTTTGATCTGTGCAGTTTTTGTTTAAACAAGGCATGTCCTCTGAGATACTACGAGTTGTTCCAAAAGTCTTCATAAAGTACATGAGGGGAAAGTAGCATAATCAAGCAATTACTTCCATACCACCAGATGTGTAACACGAGTTAAGTACACCATGGAAGTGGGAGAGACAGGTGAAGTGGAGAGGCTTCTGGGACTCTCTGTATATTTTTGCAGTGTTTTATACCGTGTGTGCACCTGTTTGTCTCATACATCTTCAGGATTATCTTTGCATAGGGATTATCCACATAAAAATGCAAATGTAAACCTGGCCTGTAATCAGAGACACATTACCGGCAACTATGATATCCATCCATATCTCCAAGTCATACTCAAGAAGCATAATTTCTTCTGAGAAACCGAAAAACGAAGAACATGATGTTAGTCGGAAATTGTTAATCTGATTTGCATATTACACATTTGGAAAAAGATGTGTGAATATCTATTTGTGTGGCAATTCATGTATTGTTACTGTACAGTGACTTTAAATCTTTCTTTTTTTTAATACATTTTTTAATGTACAGTATATATGTTTGCATTTGAGTGTGAATATATTCAGTTCAGTTTGATTTTATTAAAATTATTACACTACAAACAGGCATTGTCACAATGTGCAATTTAGATTCATAGTGAGCTGAGATAATATAATGAAGAAATTAGATTTTGACTCAAAAAAGGTGAATGATCCTTAGTATTCCATTAGTTGAGTATAAATGACTGTATTTGTGGCTGCTCAGTGGTGTAGTAATTAGCACTGTCGCCTTGCACCTCCAGGGTCTGGGTTCGATTCCCACTTTAGGGTCTGTGTGTGTGTGTGTGTGTGAATGTTGACTGAAGGTCCTACCATGGTTGTGAAAATTGGAATAAATACAATGGTCACCATTGGCCTCCTCAGTTCCTAGCTGGTCTACAGAGGTTCATGGATGAAATATTTGATATATTATATCTTGAACAGGAGTCCTGGTATTGGCACAAGTTAGTTATCATGACGCTGATACTTTATGTATATGGTTAAAATGATGAATGACTTACAGTACCAGGTGTAAACAGAGTGCTAGTTTTTAATGTTGTGATTTAATCATTTACAATATATTTAAGACAGTAAAAGCTATAATACTTCCTCCAATTTTAGATTATCTACTGAGACCTAAGCATTGACATGTATAATTAGTTGAGTCTGTTTGTTTACTTCTGTAGGTGAAAGAAGGGAGGCTGTGTGAACGGTGATGCTGGGACAGTGAACAACATGCCAGTCGCAATGCCTGGTGTCATTCTCCTCATCGTTGCTGCATTACTGGGAACGGCTGGCTCAGAGAAACCAGAAGACTCCAACACAGGTTGGTAATATTATCTTTAAAGAAAAAAAACACGCACATACTGTAACTAAGGGAAGGGTTTGATCAGAAAACCAGGCTGGAGGCTCTTAAAATAGTCTTGAAAATGCCTATGATCATTATGCACAAGGCCAAGCATCAGCTGGAGTGGTGTGAAGTGCACCACAGTTGGACTCTGTAGCAGTGTAAATGTGTTCTCTAGAGTGATGAATTATGCTGGTATACAGCGAATTCCCCATTGTTGAATTAACACCGAGTGTTGAATTAACATTATACAGTTGGATTTAAAAGAACCGAAAGTGTTAAATCAACACTGGGGATTTCACTGTGCCATCTGATGGGAGAATTTGGGTTTGGCAGATGTCTGCTCCGTTTCAGAATGCCGAGTCCCAACAGTAAAGTTTGGTAGAAGACAGATAATGTTCTTCAGCTGTTTTTCAGAGTTTGGGCTTGCCCCATAGTCCTAGTGAGTAGTAATGTTAATGCTACAGTACATTTGACACAACTGTAGCATGGTAATGTCCATTTGCACAAATATGGATCTATAAAGAAATGGTTTGCAGTGGTTGGTGTAAAAGAACTTTGTTGGTCTGCACAGATTCCTAACCATAATTCATTTGAGCACCTTTAAGACAAACTAGAATGTGCCTGATCAGCACTAATAGAGAAAATCTATTCAGTTATGCATTGATTGTTTTGTGTGGCAATTCATGTATTGTTACAGTGACTTTAAATCTTTTTTTTAATAAATTTTTTAATGTACAGTATATATGTTTGCATTTGAGGTGGTACGATGTTGCAGTTCCTTTATGATCCTACAGGTGGTGTGCTATAAACTACAGGTAGTCCTCGGCTTACGAACGAGTTCTCTTCCGGGAGCATGTTCGTAAGTCAGATTTGTTCTTAAGTCCGACAAAGTGAGTCTTATACACCTTTGACACGAATATACAATGTCTATTCTGTCCCCTTTCTCCACACTGCCACCATGTGGTCAAAAGTCGGAGACTACCTGTATTCAGACCCTGGAAGGCAGCACACTGATCCATGTGATGGGCTCAAATCTGGATATTTATAAGATTGTGATATTTACAAAATCGGAAATACAAATTGAATCAGCACCTACAGGTAGGTATCATGATGATATCATATTGGGTGGTCCCAGGTGATTCCTGTCCAAACTAGTATCCTAATCCAAAAAAGGATTGAATGTCTTACAACTTTTACATCTGACCAAGCGCTCAGAACATGGAGCTCAATATCTGGCCACTCTCTTGCAATAAAGAGCTGCATATCTGACCGCTCACTCACAACATAAAGCTTCATATTTAACCACTCCCTCACAGCATAGAATTTCATCTGGCCACTCGTTCTTAAAATAGAGCATCTTATATTGTCACTTGCTGGCAACAAAGAGCTTCATCTCTGACCACTTGCATAGAGTTTCATATCAGACCTCTCATGCACAGCATAGACCTTCTTACAGTATCTGGCTACTCGTTCACAAAATAGGGCTTCATATCTTGCAACTCAGTCGCAACATACTGTACAGCTTCATATCTGACTACTCACTCACAGAATACAGCTTCATCCCTGACCATTCGCTCATAACATAGGGCTTCATATAGTATCTGACCACTCACTTAAAACATACAGTTCATATCTGTCCACTTACTCACAAAATTTAGCTACAGCATGTGACCACTCATTTTAACAGAGCTGCATGGCTGGCTGCTCACTCACAACATAGTGCTTCATATTTGACCACTTGTTCACAGCATAGAGCTCCTATGAGCTGGGGGTCAGGGGTAGCTCAGTGGCTACAGTACAGAAGGTCCCAGGTTCAAATCCCATGACCAGCAAGTTACAGTAGGCCCTCAACCCTCAACTGTTTAGATGTATAATGAGATAAAAATGTAAATCACTCTGGATAGGGGCATCTACTGTACCAAATGCCTAAATGTAGTTCCAACAACTGGCATCTGACCCACTGCTTGCATGATATTAACCACTTCTTACTAAGTCTAGATTTACCTACTCAATGCTGCGGGTACCTTTCTGGATATTCTAAAAAAAAAAAAAATAGTAGTGCATTTCCTACTTATATCTTCCTATTTGTATTCAAATATGAAATATTATTCGTTCACTCTGAATAACATGTATGCATTTGGTCACATGAAAATAGAGGATCCCTGATATCTGCGAAGCTGTTACGTTGCTCACACCTTACCATAATCATTCACATATTCAGCAACCTATAGACACCATATAGTGTATGTGAAAGGATAAACAGAAACGTACTGATCTGGGCCTCAGATGCTTGACTGAAGTTGCTTATTACATTCACACCTTCCTCACATCGCTGATACACAACAATCTCTGCTTCCATCTGTTCTTGTTTCCTGAGCCATGGCAGCTCGGAAGTCTATAACTCCCAGGTCTCATGTTCTATCTGTTGCAATATCCACATCAATCTGGGAATATTATTCCACTCCTCCGCTTTCTTCCACTCTCATTGTATATGTGTCGCAGTGCATTTGCTGCTAACATCATGAGCTAGGATGAGTTGAAGTGATAGTGCAATCTTTCTGATCAACTCAGACTCTGTTGGCACTCAGTGGCTGTTTGCTATTCTGGCAGGTTCAGCGATGAGATCCGTTTCCCCTGTGCGTATGTGTGATTGCCCCCATCTCGAGCACACACTGTAGTTAACTACTCCATTCAGCTCGGTCGCCTGGCACCTCTAATGAAATCTGAAATTATGGCAAACGTCTAATAAAAATTACATGCAGGTGTGAACACGCACACAAACATGCAACCCTTTCCTTCCTTTCGTTTCATCAGCAACTGGGCACTGATACAGAGAAACAGAGAAGTGGGCATAATATCACATAGTAAACACACACACACTCGCACAGCTCTATGACGAAGGTAATTACCATGGACGCCACAGGGAGAGGGTGAACAGGCTTTTATCTCTGGCACACATGGAGGTCAGTCTTTGCTCAGAGACAAAAAGTAGTGTGCATACTCCAAGCCTTTAATTGTGAAGTCATTTTTGTCATATTAAAAAGCTCACCACTGCGCTCATGAAGTGTCATCCTGTTGCTTTATGATACAATCTATTTAAAGAGTGCAACAATAATATCCAGGCAGGCACGGTTGGGGTAGTGGTTGGCACTGTCACCTTGCACCTCCAGGGTCCGGGTTCGATTCTCGACGAGGTTCGATTCCCATCTCTGTGTGCATGGAGTTTGCATGTTCTCCCTGTGCTTGGTGGGTTTCCTCCGGGTACTCCAGTTTTCTCCTACAGTCCAAAGACGTGCAGGTTAGGCTAATTGGCTTTCCCAAAATTGCCTGTAGTGTGTGCATGTGTGTGTAATCCTGCGATAGATTGGTAGGCTGTCCAGGGTACACCCCGACTCATGTTCTAAGTCTCCTGGTATAGGCTCCAGGCCCCATGTGACCCTGAATACAGGATTAAGCAGTATAGACGATCAGTGAGTGAGTGATGAGAACAATAATATCCTTATTCACTGGTTTGGTCATTTCGCTTAACTTCTTTTAATTACATAATTGGCCATGTGGGAATTTGCTGGACACTGATTCCCTTAGTGCATATTATATATGTTACGCGCCAAAATATACAGTACTGAAACTCTCGCATCCTGGCTGCCCATATGCGTTTGTCGACGAGGCATAGCTCCAGACACAAGTGTTCCCAGTAGTGAAAAGAAAGTTGTGTTGTGCAGTTGTTGTTGGGAATGGGTCTCTCGACGAATGAAAATGTATTCATAGTCGAGTATTATTTCCGTTCATATGGAAGTGGTCGTGAATGGGGTCCGAGTTTAAAAAAAGTGGCAGAACAATTTCTTTCCATACCCATCCCATTACCCCAAACTTACACCATCTGATGCCTACTTGTGGGGGAATGTTAAAGGAGAATGTGTTCAACTGTAAAGATCCGGCAAGAACTGCGCCCGCATTACACGATCAAATTGTCTCCTTTTGCGGGAGTCTGCAGCGACCTTTTTATACCTTACGCATACCGTGGTAAATCAACATGCTGATTGTGTGTACGTTAGTTTCTTTCAGGAGAAATAAACTCACAGATGACAACAAGGTAATATTGTTCGTCTTTTCATTTCAGTACTGTATATTTTGGTGCCTATAAATAGAAATCGAAGTGCATAAATTGATATTCCTGTGGGGCTTTTAACGGAGAACATGCCTTTCTGGTTTGCAACAACAGTAGAGAAAATCATCATTTGAAACACAGTTATCTGGACAGTGCAAGATTCTGCTGTCAAGTTAGTTATGGGTGCTGCATAAAAAAAGGTGCCAGGATTCAGCCATCCACATAATGACTCCTTATCCACAACAAACAAAATCTCCCCCATAATGAACTCTCGCACTAAATTGTCATTATTAATGCTCAACAAAGCTTTGTAGTGTGTACACATTTTTGCCCTGCTCCTTCACTGCATTAATCACAAGCAATAATTAGCAGTAATGAGCTGCACTTCATGTGATCTTCGTAGCAGGGATTAAATAAAAGAACGTTTTGTAGTACAGGCACAAGTGAGTTGCCATGTTGGCGTGTTACAACTGGGGGCAAAGCAAGCAAAAGCAACCCATCTTTTCTCAGTCTTGTGCTTACTGTGGTGTCTTCCAGCACTCATTATATCTGTAAAAACTATGACATGAGGCTTAACAACACACAGCTGTCTAAAAAAGAAAAATCATGTGACGTGATGTCAACCCTCAAACATGTCAGGATTAATTTGGGCAAAACTAATGCAATTAAATTTTATTTGAATAGTGCGTTTAACACTTTTTTTTGTGTGTTATTGCAAATACAGTGCAGTTTTAAAAAAGTGGGTTTAAAAAGAAGAGTACACAACCTCATGCTTTCACTCTTTTATTTTTTTTTATTGCTGTCATATTCCAGTATCACACTGTACAGTGCCTTACAAAAGTTTTCATACCCCTTTGAACTTTTCCACATTTTATCACATATTTTATTGGGATAGACCTAGAAGTGGCATATAAATTTGAAGCACGGGTGTCTTCAGTGTGATGTGCAGTGTTATTTGCATTTAGGCCAAAAAATTCAATTTTGGTCTCATCTGACCAGAGCACCATTTTCCACGTTTGCTGTGACCCCACATGGTCACAGCTCAAACTGCTAACAGGACTTCTTATGGCTTTCTTTCAACATTTGGGTTTCTTCTTGTCATTCTCCCATCAAGGCCAGATTTGTGGAGTGCACGACTAATCTAATGGATCTAATGGATCTCTGCATCTTCATGGGCCTCTGATTAATGCTCTCCTTGCCCATCCTGTCAGTTAAGGTGGACGGCCATGTCTTGGTAGATGTATTGAACTGTGCTCTGTGAGATGTTCTAAGCTTGGGATTTTTTTAATAACCTAACTGTGAATTTAACCATGAATTCCTTGTTGCTGTTTGTTCACTAATGTTCTCTAACAAACCTTTAAGTGCTTCACAGAACAGCTGTATTTATACTAAGATTAAAATACATGTACAGGTGGATTCTCACTCACTCTTTTATCCACGTCTATACGGCTTTATACTATACAGGGTCACGGGGGGTCTGAAGTCTATCCCAGGGTGTGCACACATACACATACACTTACATGCTCATTTATACACTATGGGCAATTTGGTAACACCAATTAGCCTAATCTGCAGGTTTTTGTACTGTGGGAGGAAACCGGAGTACCTGGAGGAAACCCATCAAACACGGGGAGAACATGCAAGGAATCGATGCAATGCAAACCTGGCAAGGAATCGAACAAAGTCCCTGGAGGTGCAAGGTGACAATTCTCAGGTGGACTTGTTTTACTGATTATGTTACTTTGTGACTTTGGAATTTTGGTACTGTATGCCAAACTTTTCAGATTTTTATTTGTAAAAAAATTATTTGTTCATCATTTTACTTCCACTTCACCATTGCAGTATGTGCCACTTTGTGTTCATTTATCTCATAAAATCCCAATACAATACATTTACTGTTGTGACAAAATGTGGAAAAGTTCAAGGGGTATGAATACTTTTGCAAAGCACTATATCTGTAACGCTGCCTTTAATTAGGCCTATAAGTGACATGTTATACATTTACATTTTTGGCATTTAGCAGACGCCCTTATACAGAGCGACTTACATTTATCTATATGTTTGAGTAGGTGAAGGTTGAGGGCCTTGCTCAAGGGCCCAAATATGTTAGCTTGGTGGTACTGGGGTTTGAACCTCAGATCATGCCTATCAGTAGTCCTGATAGTAATCTTAACCACTGAGCTACTCCTGCCCTGCATCATAGATTTTTTTTCTCCCTAATTTAGTAGTAGTCAATTTTCACCAAGGCTTACATCCCTCCCCTACAGCTACTCACCAGGGAGGGAGAGGGCTATCACAAGCTTCCTGCAAGACATACAGTATAATGCATTTTTTCGAACTGCTGCTCAGAGGGGCAGCACAGCACACTCAAGACTCAGTCTTACTATGATTGATGTGAGAGGGCAAGTACACCACCCCTTCCCCATGAAAGTAGAGCCAATTTTGCTCCCTCGTACCGTGGGCAGCTGTGGCATCATTAGGATCAATAGGTTTTTGTGTTGCGCCACTTGGGAACCCCTTGAATTTTCACTTTTACTTTTCCGAGAGATGTCTTTCAGGTCAAAAATGTGCAATGGTCTAACCTTTTTCTGTTTTGCCACTTAGGAACCTGACAGCTCAACAACAACAAAAAACAACAACAAAAACAACATCAACAAAACAATGTGAATATTACATTTTGATAGATGTTTTATCCTGGCCAGGGTCATATGATAACTCATATGAACACTGAGTGGGAATACACCCTGAACGGGATGCCAGTCTATTACAGAGCAACACAAACACACACACACAAGTTCACACCTAGGGTCAATTTCGACTAGCCAATCTCCCTAGCAGCATGTTTTTGGGAGGTGTGAAGAAATAGGAAACCCACATGGGCATGCAGAAAAACTAATAATACACAGTTTCTCAAGCCCAGGATTAAACCCTGGAACTGTGCTATCCAGTGAAACCTGAATAAATTAATTCTGCCAAAACAGTATAGAAATCCTTTACTGTATATATGCTTTATGTATTTTGAGTGTGTGGGAGCGGTTGCACAGTGGTTTAGTGGTTCGCATTGTCGCCTTGCACCTCCCGAGTTCGATTCCTACCTCGGGTCTGTATCCATGGAGTTTGCATGTTCTCCCCATGCTTGGTGGGTTTCCTCCGGGTTCTCCGGTTTCCTCCCATATTCCAAAGTTTAGGCTAATTGGTGTTCCCAGATTGGTGAGTATGTGTAATGAATTGGCACCCTGTACAGGGTGTACCCTGCCTCGTTCCTTGACCCTGTATATAGGATAAAGTGGTCTATACAATAAGTGAGTGTGTGTGATGCTCTAGCACCATCAAATCATAAAGGAGAGCTCACACACTTTGTGCAGATGTCCATGATTTAAGTTTTAAAATGTTTAATAACCCAATAAAAATGTGTTTGGCCAAACAAATGAACACACACAATTAATCAGTGATTGTTTCCGCACTAATGACAGATGACACTAATGACTAACAACAAAGAGGTTTATGGTGAGTGTATTTTACCTCAGGTGATGAAACAGGGATTGATGTGGATGATTCTGAAAATCACAGTGCAAAGACCTTGTAATTCGTTATAATTTGGCAGTAATGTTATTTTTTCTATAAGTAGATTGGTTATAACTGTAGATGTAGACAGGACATACTGTATGTCAGTGGAACTGGAATTGTATATCCAAATGTGAATTTCTGTTTTTGGTTGATGTTTTGCATTATATATATATATTGTGGCGTGGGCGGGGCAGCGGCTGACGACCAGCATGCCTTGCGGGGATGTCGGTGTGTTCACCATGTTGGGGA
>JAOVVA010000009.1:3671630-3699333 GCA_028565275.1 Leiocassis micropogon | reverse complement strand
AACAACATGCATGAGGAATCACAAAGGAGTTTTCATTTTCTGCAATGGAAAAGTACTAGAACTAGTTACTTTTATCAAAAAGTAATGCTGTAATGTAACTGATTACTTTTTAAAGACAGTAATCTTGTAATGTAATTAGTTACATACTGTAATGTAACGTTCCCCAACACTGATCAGGAAACATTTAATTTACATTCGTATCTAAAATAATCAGTAGGCGCCATGTATTAAGCACATGACTGACTTTTAAACCCCATTGTAAGCACTTGACATAAACAAATACTTTTCATATTTTTTTCATCTTGATGTGTGAAAAAAACAATAAAATCACTAACACCTGTCAGTAAGTCCATGACCAACAATGCGCAATAAGCAATATAAGAAATCACGTCCATCAAAACAACACCTGAACGTCTTTTGCTGTTGACCCGCCATCTGATTTAATTGTGATTTGCTGCTCCAGTGATATTTTAGTTATATTTTAGTTTTAAAAGTTTGTCAACGGTGTTACTGTAAGCCCATCTAATTGGTTAGTCTTTTGTTTTTCCATCATGTGCTTTCCCTTGGCATTTGCTGGAAAAATCACAGTTTTTTTTTTTGTTTTTTTTGGCTTAGGCGTTAGCACTATCACCTTGTACCTCTAGGGTACAGGGTTGTTTCCCGCCTCAGGGTCTTTGTCCATGGAGTTTGCATGTTCTCTCCGTACCTGGTTAGTTTCCTCCCACATTCCGAAGACTTGCAGATTAGGCTAACTGCCATTCCCAAATCGCCTGTAGTGTGTGAATGAGCATGTACTGTACAGTATGTGTGTGTGCCCTGCGATGGATTGCCACTTTGTCCAGAGTGCATCCCGCCTCAGGCCCTAAGTCTCCTGGGATAGGCTGAAGGCCCGTGCGACCCTGTAAAGAAAATAAACCGGTATAGATGATGAGTGACTAGTTCACTCACTGTAAAATACTTATTGAAAAATAGCGAAGACATGGCAGACATCTGCAGGACAGATGCATTTGTTTCTGAAACAAACTGTTGAATGTAGATCTTTTATTTATTTATTTATTTATTTATTTGTAATTAAAATGACATGTGCAGACTGAAAAACTGGGGAGGGCTGGCTTCCACTGGCCTGTGGGAGAAAAGCCACTGCTTTAAAAAGGTCAGTATCTCTCCCACTGCTAAATATTAACATTTCAACTAATTAGATTTCAGCTTGGCCACTCTCAATATGGATCAAACTTGCCTTACATAAATATGACTAATTATCTTTGCTTTGCATGGAAGTTTTCCAAATTTCCTGATGATCAAATGCAGTATTGAAATCCACCAAGACATATTTGACAAATGCGTTTTTAGCTGTTCATTACTGTACAACTACAAGATAAGATTTAACTGACAAATGTGTTAAACTTCATGATCTTATTTTTAAGCAAATACTACATATAATATTTTAAAAGCTACATTACATTCAATCTTACTTCAGGTACAATTTTGCTTTAAAACTCTGGCAATATAGCTGTATTTAAAAATAAACCTCTCTGTTAGGACAAGTGAAACTGTTGGATAACAAAGATCACAAAGATGGATAACATGTGGATCCAGAAAAGCAGAGCCGACCTGGTGTGAGAGGTTTTAATATCGATCACAGATCCAATAAATCTCAGAAAGGTTCTCAGCAAGTATAATTGTGTACGATGTAATGCTTTAAATTGAAACAGACTATTACAGTCTAGCACAGATTGGGAAGGAGTGTATTCTAGCCCTGGCACGTCCTTTGGGATCTCCATACAGCAATAAATCTCCCAGTCATCCTTAATTATAAGGGGAGCTGGGGTGTTCATTTTATAAATTAGGGAATATATATGCAAAATCACTCCCAGACCAGAAGGTTTGACGGCTAAGATAAAATCCACAAGTAAGCATGATGGCAATAATAGAGCTACATGAATGAATATAACTCTGCACACAATGCCTAATTTGAAGGCGGAAATCCGATGCTTTCTTTTTAGCTTATTCAAATGGCAGGAAAACACCACCATCCATATGTGCCATTACCAATATTAAGGAGACATACAGTATAAGCCGGCTTATCCATGTACAACTATGAAGAAATGGTTTAAAGAGGTTTGGGTTTTGACAATAAGGTATTTACAGTGAAAACAAAGATGTAGGACCAAATCTTTTGGATTAGGATCATCAGTCATCCTGTTCATGTTAATCCATTCATTTTTTTTAGCAGCCACTAAGCACTAGCCTTGTCAGGGCCATGGTGGATCCAGAGTGTATCCCTGATGAGTCAGGAACATTCCCTGGATGGGATGCGAGTCCAACAGAGGGAACCACATACCCTCACATACAGTATTCTCACACACATAATACTTGGCACAGCTAGCTAGTTTGTTTTGGAAGTTTGAAGGAAATCAAAGAACCAAGAAGACACCCACAGGGCCAAAACTTTAAACTGCAATAATCTGAGATCAGGATTAAAGCATGGACACTTAAGCTGTAACCTGTGTTACCTTTATTTCCATAGAATTTAAGAATACATGTCTACTGTATGTTAAAGATGCAAAATTCACCCACATACAAATATAAAGCTGAACATCTGGCATCATACCACTGTCTATCTTGGCACGTTATTTAGTTGCCACCACAGGAACCATACTTTCCATACAGAACATCTGTATCTTTTATTATGGGAACATTTGCTTGCGTACAACCACAACATGGCTGAATGCTACTCTGAAAGTTTTCCCACAGCCTTAACTAATAAATGTGGCTTCCTAGGAGCCGTGCTAACATTTGACCATCGTGCCAAGTCTGTTCGAAGAATTTGTGAGACAACCGTGTCAATTATGACCTTTTTATATTCTCTCAAGGGTAGCTTGATCATCAGGGTACAAAGCCTACCCCCACATCATCTGCCACTTATCTACGATCCAGACCCAAAGGTTACTTTTGCGTCCACTTTGCACATGTGGGAAGTGTATTCTGGGGCACGCATAATGGCGCACATTTAAGGTTTGCATGGCATTTGGACCATATCTGATGCCTGTGTGACATTTCAATTTTGGCCCAGCAATATCCCTACTGTAAGTTCCGAGCCATATCATGCCTAGAGATAGAGGCTCATCGAGGTTGAGTAGCGGTTTTGTTCTGGCAGACAGTCTCGGATGAGTTCATCGGCATCGTTCCATGTTAATATGTGGGCTAGATGAAAGTGGTAAGTGTGGACCGGCACTGAGCCATCACACATTTCCAATCTGGGGAAATTGTTGTCTCGTCAAACAATACACGCCAAATAAACTGGGCGAATATGGTATAAAATCTGGACAGCATGCAAAGCTGGGACCAGCTACACCTGGAACATGTAGGTGTGCATCTGCAACCTTGTTGGTAGGATGCCAGGAAAGGGTGTATGTGTGTGTTGCATGTGATGACAGCTGGTCTCAAAAGACAAAACACCACATGCCGCAAGTTTTTTCTTTTCTTTCTTTTTTTTTATTTCCTATGTTCTCGGGCAAAAATGGCTGGAAAAGACAGGCAGGAAACAAAGACTATAGCTTGCTTCTCATCAGAGCTTGTCATTACTTTAAGACTCATCCTGTTTATTAACCAAATAACACAATTATTTATTGTCAGTAAGTACAAATACTGTATATTATTGTGCATGCTGTGAGGTTTAAAGGAGCCAATACAATCCTGAACATATAAAAAGTGTGAAAAATTGAAATGATATGTACAGTGCTTTTACAAGACATGTACCAAAAATATATGTAATGTTAAATTTTCTTATTAATTCAACAAATGTGGATACACAACAGTATATGTATAATTTTGCATAGAGGCCCAACAGACACTATACTTACCTCTGACAAACAACCATTTCAACATTCAATATTCAACAATATATGCTATAATACAGTGCATACCGTGCAATATAAAATATCACTTAAAATAATGTACAGTTTGGATGTTCTTACCAAAAGCAATCTCCCATGTCTACATATTCTGCTCGCAGCAATGTTTATGTCTCTTTTGTCATGGAGTCCATACTTAGACAGAGTGACAGAAATTCTGATTTGCTCTTACTGTACATGTGTCATTTATACCAGAAGCACGTTGCTTCTTCTTTTCTCCCCTCTAAGGTCTGAAAAGGTCTGTGTAAATGGAACCCCAGTAATTCTGCAGCATTTTCTCTCTACACTAAGCCTGCCATGAGCAGACCAAATATGAAATTTGATGAAAGTCAGAGATCTAAGCCAGAGCTTCTGTAGGGAGCCCTTCATACTTTGCCATGCCCAAATAGAAAATCCTACAGTAGGCCGTACCTTCTTTACCAAGTACCGCTACTTAAATTTTTTCCAAGATAAACCAGATGAGACTTGAGCCTCTAGAATTTAAAATGCCATACTTGCTCAGTCAGCTGGCCACTGGCCTCGGGTATAAGTGGGTCAATCCGTCTTCTTCCTTCCTGAAACTCTTGAATATATCCTTGTTCTTTTTTTTTGCTGTTTGCAACCATCAAGTAATCTTGGCCCTAAATAACCACTGCATCAATGGAAGATTGGGTGCAACCAGACAAATGACCCATCGGGGTTACTATTAAGGGATTGCATTTATGGCACTATGCCCACTTTAAACAATATAGACCAAAGCAGACACAGTAGACCTATTCTTCCTAAAGTCATGCTGTGACAATTTTATAAAATGACTGACTTGAGAGACAAGAACGTCCCTGGTGTATACCTTCCTATTTGGAAAATAAAATGACAATAAAATTCTGTATTTTTAACAAGAAACTAAAGAATCGTAAAAATGGTGACGTTTTTAATATATATGTTTAACCGAAAAAAGCAAGTTTTGATGCATTATGTGTGGTAACAGGTATAGCATGGCATGTTTAAGATTCTTCAACCTTAATAGCTTTAACAAAAGCTCCTGTAGCCCAGAACAGGTCAGAACAACGTGTAGAGTCACCTAATTATTTACAAAGAAACACAATACAGTAAATGGATGATCATTTTAATAGCTTATTATTTAACGATGGACAATGGACATTGCTTTCCTTTGCATTTTTTATTTCTTTGGAGGAACAATAACAACACTTGCACGCTCTCACTCATCTCACACCTTACAAGTTTAAACTGTATACAGGACGTGGGGGGCGTGGAGCCTATCCCGGGAGACTTAGGGGGTGCCCTGGACGGGGTGCCAATCCATCGCAGGTTACACACACATACACACACTCTCATTCTCATTACAATAACAATAATCAATTATATTTTAAACAGACCCTAGTATACAGTGCGTCCAAATAATTAAGATATCACTTCATGGTAGAAGTATCCATATTCTGTATCTATAGACAATCTGTATGTAGAGTTGCAGCAGCAAAAATGTTTTTGGGCATTAGATTCACTTTAATTCTTGTGGTCTGCTACAAGGTAACTGAAGAGGGGAAATTATTTCCCATTTTGTGTACCTCATGGTTCATTGAGTAGCAGAGATAGCACAATCAAATTAAGTTTAATACATTTTTCAATATGATGGAGTGACACAATCTTACCATTAAGTGCCGCCTAAAGGTGACCTAGTATTTTTCAAAATATATACTTTTAGTCATTTTAGACATTTGCATGTGTGTCTACGACAAACAAAAAATACCTTGGTTTAATTTATTTTATACATATTTTTTATTGAGCAGGGTTTAAAAAGCCAATTAGATTTCCCCCCTAATGTGACCTAATATAAGAAGAACCCCTCCCCTGGCCTGTTGCTTAGTGTAGCAACTTACTGTCAGCAGTAGCCCATTTACAAAGACATTAAAATGGCTTGTTTGCAAAAAAAAAAATCGCAGTGGAGTGGTGGCTCAGGCGGCTGAGGCTCTAGCTGGTTGGTTTGAGAATTTGTGAATCTGAGAATCCAGGTTCAAGCCCTGCTGATGCACCCCACATACTACCCAACCACTGCAGGCAGTTCTGGTCCCAAGCCCAAATAAAATGGGGGAAAAAACCTGTGCCAAAGTTGTGTGTGGATTGGATGGTTGACTATGGCGCAGCTGAAAGAAATTAATTTGTGTAACACCCCCAACCTTCACAAACAGGTCTGAATGTTTTCCAAAAAGGCACATTTGGTCACATGATTAGTCCCATGATCATTATATATTTTGACAGAAAACATGTCTGAAAACAGTTGAAAAGGAAAAGATGCAAGCAAATAGCAACAGGTTCTGAAAAGGAAAAACATAAAGTGGCACCAAACACTTTTTAATCAAAGTAGAGCTCACATAGTAGAGCGGTTTGAAAGGTCATTTTGATGTACTTCGCATAAATTTGCATCAATCAATCTTCAGCAAGACCTTCTGTTTCCCACAATGCCACAAGTTATGCACATTTTGAAATAGGAAAAGTTTTTATAACTTTAATATGTTTGCATTGTATTTATTTCATACTCTTACATCATTTTTGTGTCTTATGTCATGTACCGTACACATGAAAATCTTTGTGGCTCAAAAGATTTGATAAACCAAATACATCTTTAATAATAAGAGGAAATAAATGAGGCGAAAAAGAAGAAGAAGCCTAACAAATTATCATCGCTGCCTTTTTCTCCTACACCCTTTAGACCTCAAAGCTTCAGACTGGTATCAAGAGGAAAAGGAATCGTCAGACAAAAGAAGGAGGCGGAGTGATTATAAACCTTCAGATCTGTTTCCTGCCTGTTGGGCTGGTGTACTAACATTTTAAAGTTGCAATAGTGAATTATGCAAACTGTCTGACAGACAGATGGCTTCATGGACAGTAAAGTGCTGAGACTCTCTCACAGAGAACACATCATCCTGTTCCACTCCAAACATGTCATGATGAATCCAGCATCTTTCTATGCCAAAGGAAAGCTGATATTCTATTTATATCATCCATGTGCCTTTCTGTCTCATACTATCTAGAATCTTTTATATATTTACTCTCCAGAAATACCTCATTTCATCATATATACCGCTTTATTGTGTTAGTACCCGTTGTTGACAACTAAAGAGTTTGTACTGTAGAAATAGTTAAAAGGTTAAAGCTAAAAATAAGCTGATAAACGTTAATGCAATCAGGAATATTATTATTATTTCAGCACATAACACTGGGCTCTCAGTTCAGGTATTTTACATGCCCTCATCTCAGACTGCTGCGGATATGTTTGCTTTAACGATCCATGTTTTATCTCATAGTGACGCTTCACGAGACTGCTTTTTTATTAGTGCTAGGTTTAAACTTCCTGCAGGAAGTATAAACAAACATTGATCTGTCCTTTCATCTTTAAAGGTTCAGTTTTCATAGTCGACTTGCCTTTTTTTTGGTTAAGCTATGATGTGCCGCGCGTTCGCTTGTGTTTTCATGAGGATTTAGACGCTTTGTAGGTGCATTATCGTAATTTCTGTGTCTTCCGCATATTCTGTGTATACACGGTGTAAACTATCACGTGGATTGGCTCTGTTCAGTGACACGTACTGTTTATATTTAACATAATTTATATTTGTCCAAAAAAGCACTAGATGCTATGATGTAATCTGGCACATAACTGGTCATAACATCACTTCTACTCGACATTTTGATTTCATTTATGGAGCAGGTTTATCTTTAAGCAGATATCTAAGGACTGGCAAAGTTATTCAATGTATGAAGCATAAAAACATCATTGAAAGAGCAAGTTTGGACCAATGTACAGATAAAACTTTTTTTATTTATATAGATATAGGGTTGTGGGAGCTTGGAGCCTATCCCAGGAGACTTGGGGCACGAGGCAGGGTACACCCGGGATGGGTTGCCAATCCATCAAAGGACACTCACTCTCACACGCTCATTCACATATAGTAGCATAGTACAGGCAATTTGGGAATGCTAATTAGCCTAATCTGCCTGTCTTTGGACTGGGGCTGGGAACCGGAGTACCCAGAGAAAACCAACCAAACACAGGTCAGGTCATGCAAACACCATGCACACAGACTGAGACGGGAAGCAAATGCTTGACTTTCAAAGCCACTGCGCCATCCTTTTCCTGAAATTTACTACTGAAGTCTACTGATATCGACTGGATGGGTAAGTTTAGCATAATTTCCTTTGTGACCCACTGACACACCGTATTTTATGTCATAAATGCACCTGATGATGGACATGACACGAATCTTTGTCACAGAATAACATGAATTGTCTTAATATATCTTAATACGCACATGTGACATTTCACACAAATCTGAGACGTTAATTGATATTAAGTATAAAAAAATAGATTTTCGCATCCTTAGTTTCCTGTAAGGTTGATGAATAGAGTGTCCACATACATGAAGGATGTGAAGGTGAATAATTTGCGTCTTTTTTTCTGACTGAACTCTTCACTGTAGGCTGATTGCTGTTGGTTCAGCTTGGGGGAAGATTTGAAATCCTGCTGTTCTGTCAGGATGAGTGTGTTTTGTTGGAGGGGATTTGTATGTGTGTGCATGTGTGTACTGTGCGCGAGTCTACAATTTCCCTGACAGGGTGACAGAAATAGGATAGGTATGGTGACGATGCTGACAGAAGACTAAGACAAAGCAAACATCTACACACACGTGTGTCCTGGTAAGATGGCACAGAGACTGAGAGGTCATTATCCAACACCTCTCTCTTTCTTTCTCTTAAACACACACACACACACTCTTTATCTCTGTATGTACAGTATAAGGGCTGTTATTTCTTTCTCTATGTCTACATTCTCACTCTCCTCATTTGTATGCTAAATTTTCTTTAAAAAAAATGATCAAGCATTGTCGCTGACACACTGGCACATAGAAACATGCACATTTCTCAACAAAAAAAAAAAACTGCTACTCCAGTGCCGACACATTATTTTTTCTCTGCATGAATCACTGTGTTTGATGTTGAATATATTTACGCAGTGGATTCTCATGCCGCACACACACTTACAGCACTGTCGCTGGCGAAAGGAGAAAAGAAAGTAGGAGTATGGGGTTCGACTCAGGGCCAGAGAATTGATTGGCCGCATGCATCAGACACACACACGCTGCGGCTTTTCGATCTCTCATGGATTTGTGGGAGGGTGGCAGGGGACCTTTGTGGCTTTTCAAAGGCACTGGATTCCCACCCGCACCAAGTTAGGCCATTAATCTCTCAGTAAATGACATGTCATTCCTTGAAAGCTGCAGCCTCTATTATCCCTGCTAACACACCTTAAACTGTTCACTAACATGTGACCGTATGGAATATATAGCGCACACATAGAAATAATCCATTTTTGTTGACACTTCTAAAGTAAAGCAATTTTGCCATATGAGGCTTTGGTAGAGCGTGTGGACATTGTACAGTGTCACGCAGCCAAAGGCGTACTTAATTAATAGTTGCCAAATAGGAACCGGGGTTTCATTCAAGCCGGCAGGAGGGTAAAAAAAATGAGAATTTTTTTTACAACTAGTTAACACCAGGCTGGTCAGATAGTCTTTTCTTTTGTGGTTATCTTGAATCGGCTTGGGCGAGCTTTCTTTGGAGAATGCATTAGTCTCTGTCTCATCTGTGCTCACCTGTGACTTTACTTTTTCACACCCCTGCTTTTTTTTTCTCTCTCTCTCTCTCTCTTTTCCTATTTCTCGGAAACACTGAGCTGATCCGCATGTTTGCATGGGTATCTGGGTTCGGCTTAGCGCGCTCCTCATCGATTAGCCATCACCCTCTCTCGTCCTGGCTTTGTATCGGCCTCGGTTGAAAGCCATTCACATCGTGAATAAAGAAGCAGAATTGATAAGCCTAAAATCAATGCTGAGCTGTTGCCCTGTGGGATGCCTTCTCATCAGCATCTCAGAAACTTCTCCCACACTATGCTCCCATGTTGTAAATGCAAGAGCGTGTGTGTTTGGAGAAAAAGCCAGTTTCAAGTGCTTCTACTGTAATCACAAATTTTTTGAATCCAATTAAGGAAGGAATGAAAACTTTGCCACACATCATGTTTCTTGTTTCTTTATTCCCCGTAGCTATTACTTAATTCTCCTGCTTTTAAGTCTTCAAGTATAATACATGTATCTACATTTTAATGATATCCTTAACTCCTGGGAAAGCACAGAGTCCGCTCGGTCTCACGTGGTCTCTAATTATCCGTTTTAATCCGAGCAGTGTGCCAGGATTGCAGTAAGACTGTGGAGCACTTCCACAGAGGCCCCAATCAGTTGAGTGACTATAGTGACCTGCGTGTTTTAATGAATGTCTTTTAATTTAGTCTTAGTTTCCGCACTAATAAGCAGTTCAGGAAGGAAGAAAAATTGTGCTGGGACGAAGCATGAAACTCACTGTTTTTCCTGAGATTATTGGTGTGTCTGAAACAGCCCCTGCCTGCCAGTGATGTCTTAGAATGATGATGTCTGGGAATTTGCAAGGAAATGGTTTAAGACATGCTACTTACACAGACTGAATGTTTTTCTGCCTCTGAATGCAGCATATGTTTGGGATTTGTGAACATCACAAGCATTCACAGACCAGCTTTTTGGTCTGTACCCAAATACAGCTAAAATGAACAACATTAAGGAAGTAATCACATCAGGATTCAGGAAGAGAGTATATTAATATTAATGCATATTTTAAACCGCCTGAGGTTCGGGTTCTATATTGTTGAAGGTATGTGGAAAGAAATGTGGACTTTTTATTTTATATACAATCGCCACCGAGTTGTTATAAATTGAATACCCAAGAACTACACTTGACCTTAGGTTGCAGCTTCCAGAACTTATACGTTAACTTGGACTTCATGAACAATGTTGTTTTTTGCCGTAAAATTATTAACAAACGTTTTATGCAAATATAATAAATATTTCAATTAGGAGCATTATTTCTAGAAGTAACATGACTCAAGCTATGCCACTACAATTATTCAGCATTTACCTTGGTCAGAACACTTTACTCTTTTGGGTGTTAATTAGGGGTGTAACTGTATGCAAACATGTAAACAGTGGTGGACTGGCAATATTTTCTTGAACAACAAAAAGGAGGTGCAGACATAGTGACAGCACTAGCTGTAGCAAATGGATCTTATAAATAAGAGATATTTAAAGAATATTTTTGAAAACATTATTTAGACGATTGCTATACTTGGTGCATTTACTATTTTTGCATTACTAAACAATACATAATTAACAAACTGTATATGCAAGTAATAGTTTTAGATGAAATGATGAAACAACATACAAACATCATTATTTGTTAAATCTAAAGAAAGAAAAACCATTAAAAAGTAATACCTACCAGCATGTTGTCCTTCAGGATCATATTTTACATAAACTTGTTGATTATTTTCCATTCAATACAAATTCCATATTTCAGATATGGACATTTAAGACCTCCAGTAATTGACATGCTTCCTGGTTACCTTGATGCATTTTTTTTAATCTGCAATTAAAAAATGCAGTTTTTCTTTTATATTATTTAAACTTTTAAACAGCATTCATTGATGCTTTAATTAAAAACGTTGTATGTGCATACCGGAAGATATACGTCTTTATTAGAGCATTTTGAAATTGATGTTAAAATTTTGACAATGCATTGTCTGTAGTGGTCGCCATGTATTACGGCATACTTCCTCCAAAACTTTGTCGATATCAATGAATCTTACACAATAAAAAGATTTAGAATTGAAGTAGTTCCATAGTGTATTAAGGTGCTGTATGATATCAGCCAAGACACAATATTGGTGCTGATTTTTTATTTTTTATACATATAATATAAAGATTATGTGTGCCAGAGAAGCTGCTATTGACATTTATGCAACTTGGAAGTGACCAATCTTGCTCCCCTAAAAATTTTAAGTTGCTTGAAACTTGCTTTTGGAGAGATGATTTTATATGCACCATAAAAAGGGCTGTCTAATACTGTCTTTAAAAGGCAAATGATTCATATTTCTTTATAAGTAATGATCGTAAAAAGCTTCTAGAAGCATATGACCTGTTAAATTGGTTTTTGGTAAAAACTTTTTTAAAAAAAAGAATGTAAAAAAATATAAAAAGGAAAGAATCTGTAGTGTCCGTAACCATGTCTAATGCATGTTGCAATATCTTAACATTTTTGCATTTTAGAATAACACACTTTTTCAGGTTTATGTATTTTCACATGAAATCTAAATTGGCCAAATTTCATCTGAAAGACAATTAAGATCATTGAAAGATTCGAATTAAAAAAAGTTACAGACACTACATAAAAGGGCATGAAATTGTTTTTAACAGTATTTATTGTTTTTAATAAGTATTTATTTTTATCTGATAAAAATATAAGTGTGTATGCATATTTTTAAAAAAACAAAGCATTGATCAGGAGATAAAAAGTATTAAGCATATGAAAAATGATGGTATAAGATCCTAGCTGAAAATTCACCTAAGTGAGACTTTTTTGGCCATATGTCAAATGCTTTTAGTGCAGCAGGTGTCACGGATTCACCCATCCGACTCCTGGCCAGCTAGATTGCAGGTTTCATCACAAATCCTGGTTTGACTTGAACGCCCTCTGTTTGTTTTGATTAGAACTTACATGTGTGAAAACACAAACATGTGTTGGGTTGCTGAAGGTGATGTTTGTCTGTCTTATAACTGCTAGTCATTGTTACCTAGGCAACATGAGTTCCACATTTTCCACACTGGTCATGAAAACTTGTTAATTTATAAGACAGAAAGCGTTCACCATTTCAGTGTGTTTTTAAGTTGGATTATATGAATGCCATGATGATATTATGATATAATGCCTCCACTGCTATTATTACTTGGTCTCTACCGCAGCTTCCGTATCCTGAAGTCTGACAATGCATTGCATTTTCAATGTCACGAATCCATTCTCTATTTACTTATCATAAGGTGCACCGAATGGTATGTCCTGTACCGAACAGTACAATAATATTTAATATGTAAATAAAATGTTAGTAATTTTTCTTAATCATGATATTTCACAGCAACTTAGACTTTCATGATTATTGCACAGATAATGATAAATTCACATATGAATGTGTTTTGGGGAAAGCTTTTGGGCTAATATATAAAAAAAAACTAGCTGGCTATATTAATCAGTCAATTATTAACTCACATGATAAAAAACATGATAATAAGTTCCCCTTGAGCGTAGTTATGAGTAGTGTGGTGCCAAATTGAAAGAGAATTTACACAAGATGGGAAATGTCACGCATGACTGGTTGGTAGAGTGGAAATGAAGTTGGATACTTGGCGCCTTTGACAGAACAGGCTGGCTGGAGTGTTATAAGAGTCACCTGGTTGCCCATTAATGAGCTGATGCAAGATATATGTCAGCATGACCCCTGTAGCGGCAAGGAAGAGAGACAGAAAGAAAGAAAGGAAGAACGACAGTGGAAGAGATATATGTAAGCCTGTATGAGAGATAGACTTGGAGAGACAGGACAGGAGGATGAGTGTCTGTGAAAGACAGCATGTAATAGTATGAGCGTGAGGAGTCATGCCCTTGAGAACAGAGAGGGAATGAAGAGGAGTAGGTCAGACAGGTACCACGAATTGAAGCAATTGTCTAGAAGGGCGAGATGAAGTGGGAGAATACCTTGCGTGCACAGAACACCAATGTGGTGAGGAGTTGACTTATACAGCAACACTTATCTGAAACAGCATTTGTGAGAACCTTCACAGACCAGTGATTGGTTTTCATTGCTGTCCTGTCAAAATCCAATGCCCATATTCAGATTCAGATTATACATATCCTTTATAGGCCATATTCAAAATTGAGGTACGCATGATTGCATTATGTAATTGCTGCAGAGCTGTCTGCTGAACAATACTGCAGCAGATCTTTTGTTGTATCACATCTCAAAGGTGCTTTATTGGTTAGGGTTTGGAGACTACAGGAGCGACTGATGTGCACTAAACTCGTTGTCATGTTTAAGGAACCAGTTTGAGATCACTCACTCACTCATCTTCTATACCTCAGCTTTATCCTGTATTCCGGGTCGCAGGGACCTGGAGCCTATCCCAGGAGACTTGGGGCACGAGGAAGGGTACACTCTGGATAGGGTACCAATCCATCGCAGGGCACACACATACACACACTCACACTTTCATTCACACACTTCGGGCAATTTGGGAAAGCGAATTAGCCTAACCTGCATATCTTTGGACTTTGGGAGGAAACCGGAGTACCCGGAGGAAACCCACCAAGCACGGGGAGAACATGCAAACTCCATGCACACAGAGACAGGAATCGAGACTGGCCGGGAAGCGAACCCGGTCCCTGGAGGTGCAAGGCGACAGTGCTAACCACTACACCACCGTGCCACCCCAGTTTGAGATGTATTTGCTTAAATTAGCCATTATACGTAAGATGGATAAATTGCATGCATGTGGTCAGTATATTACTCAGAGGCTCTGCCATTCAAATAATGCTTGCTTGATATTTCAAGAGGCTTAGTATGTGTTAAGGAAACATTCTTTACACTGTTAGACTACCACTATTGCCCCTAACTTCTGACACAAGTTAGGTTGGGTCAATGGATTCATACTGTAGACATACATTTCTGACACCACTATGTACATGTAGTAGCATAAATCTAGATATGTCAGACTAGACAACATTTTTCCAATCTTCAGTTGTCCAGTTTAGTTGGGCCTGATCACTTTCATATCACTTTTTCTGTAGCCTTTCTGTGTCAAGGTTTAATATCTTGTGTGTTACCACACTTGGTAAGATTAGTTATTTAAATTATTGTATCCTTCCTGCCACATCAAACCTATCTGGCCATTCGCTTTAATCTTTCTCATCAGCAAGGCATTCCTGGACTAAGAGCTTATGCTCAATGGAAATATTTTGACTTATCACACATTCTATGTAAGTGCTGTTTTAATTAAGCAATATGCCACAAGAGGGAGGGCTTTTGTAATGCATATCATCATGGCATCATGTGCTGATATTTAGTACAACAGCACAACCTTGAGTGTGATATTGCTTTTATACAGTACAATAGTTATTCATACAAACAGTATTTATTATCAACAGATTATGATTTGTTTGTTTATTTAACCAGCTGCTCCACCAACACATATCCTTCTGCAACTGGCAGCACTTGCTATGAGCCGACAACTGACAGTTAGTTCCCAAAAGTTAATGTAATTAACAGGGGTGAAAGTAGTTTGCTGGTACTTAGCCAAAAAGCGATGTAAAGGTGATAAAATGGTGACCATAGAGGTTGGGTATAGTCTTGTGAATCTCATAAATTTCCTCTTCTAGGGGTGAATCCCAACTAGCATAAAATGGAAAGCTAGAGCATTGTGTAGGGTGTACAGTCCCTTGTTTCACCAAGCAGTGCCCTTATTTAGAGTTTAACTATTATTTGAAGGCCTGCGAAGTGGTGGAGTGTACATAAACATCCCGGTGCTGTTGTACTCTATATCAACACTCATGGAACGCCTCAAAACAATACATCAAAACAAATTGCTTGGTCGGAGCTGGATAATAAAGGGTGATTAATAAAAGATGGAAACCATATTACTAAATTATAATCATTTTCAGGGGTATCCATGGACCAATATAGGCTATTGTTCATACAGTATATCAGTTTTTCAGATGTATTTTTATAAATATTTGATCATTAATGGGGTAAATCATTCAAACTTTGTAATCAGGATTGATCACAAGTTTGAATTGTGACAATGTCACAGATGACTTGCTTGTGATTTAGCAGGGCAAATTATGGGAGTCTTTGAGCTAGTGAATGCCTTACGCTGCCCTGTGATTTAGCATGAGCAGCTACCTGTGGAATGTGTGCTAGACCCCAGTTGGTAGCTGTCATGTTACAGGGAAATCTAGCTAGACCAAATTGAGTGAAAGATGGGTTTCAATTAAATAGGGATATATTATCATAACTTTAAAGATAAATTCATCTATTTAATCAAGGTCAAAATGGTATTCCTGTACAATAATATATAATTCACAGCTGAAATTTTGTGATCGTACAGAACATAAGGACATCATGCAGTTTTTTTTATGTTATTTATTATGTTATTACTAATTTGAAATCAAGATAAAGAAAAATACATTCTTTTGAAATAATTAACACTTGACACTGTATCCAGCACTGATTTGTGCATCTTCACATAAAATTACTAACCTTTACTAATCTTCTGTCACATTGTTCCTTGTTAGTATTGACAAAGTGCTAGTGTTAGGTGTAGGTAGAGTAGGTATAGCAAGACTAAAAAGCAGAGTGCTAATACTCCACCAAATTTCATGCTTAGAAAGCTAAATGTTGGCATGGTGTGTGAAAGTAGAGCAGGCTAATAGAACATATCCTCTAATCAGAAACTTGCTTAAGGCTCAAGGGCACCTGTGCTGTCTTCCACGCTGAAAGGATCAATACTTACCTTTATCGCTCTCACTTCACTCCAAATGTATATCAGATTAGACTCACCACTGATTGGTATCTCATTTATCAATGGCCACACATTGCATTTCACCAAGTTATTGCATGGCTATTTAGGGGTTCTGTCCAGATTTGTATGCCTATCATTTTTATGCCTATTTTTCAGAAATACAAATGCACATGAACACCTTTCACCAGGGATTCTTTTCTCCAATTCTGAAGCTCTGCTACCAACTGCTTTCTATTTTCTCGGCCTAAACGCGTCTGATTTACTTCACGCAGAGTTTGGTAATTAGCTGATGAGTTGAATTAGGTGTGCTGGAGCAGGAAAAACACACGATTGAACACTGGGTTTCGAGTCTGAGGCATCCATCTAGTTTAGAAAACATGCACAGAATAATAAGGAGCTGCATTCCATTACTCACTTTTTACGCTGTTTGGGGGTGGGTTGACGGCAGGCCACTTTTCCACATTCATGTTGTTTGAAGTCTCCACTCTCTTCCTGTCAGGGTTCTGTATTTTTTGTTTACCATCACAGTGGGACAACAGTGGCAATGTGACAAACATGCCTGCAGGTGGTTGCCTTCAAATCCGTGTGTGATTGATGTATTTGCTATATTGCAGGACATTTGATCCGTTCTGGGTATAAATGAGTAGACATTGTTTCACTACCAGGAGATGTTATTTATCTCCTGATAGGATAGCAGTTCTTGTGAGAACACAGATGGATCCTCACTAATATTTGTTCATTTTATTGCCTTTATCTGCCTTTCTGTGATATTTCCACAACCACAGAGGGGCTCTCCTCAGGGAGCTTACTGAAGCTGTTTCAGGTACTGTAGATGTACGTTTTTGTATGCTGCAAACATTTCAGCTAAAAAAAAAACAATCACAACCAATGGTGCCGACATTTATAAAGCAATACCATGAGCACCTGGCCTGTGAGAGGTTGGGAGATTGTTAATGGCATGGTGAGTCAGTATATGCTGTCCATGGTCCTGAAAAACTAATAAATCTGAAAAAAGAAGCCCTGTTACTGTTCTTTGAGTATCGGACATCATTGACAAATGTGTGTGTACCGCTTTGAGATGGTGTGCTGCCAGAGTCTGATCCCAAATAACATTTGGCCAGCAATCAGTAATGGTTGTTGTGGCAACTGGTCAGGTGTGCCTGGTGGCTTCGGCAGTTGGACTTTGCAGTCATGTAATAACCCCAACAGAAAAATCACACAGTGTACAAAGCAAAGCATACCAATAGATGAGTCCAAGAGATAATATTAGATATTAAATATAGCATGTTTGTCAATTTGCCAGCATTTAAAATACACTTACATTCTTCCCCATGAGACTTTGCACTTACCCACAGTGGTTCTGTCCTAGTTTAAGGTGCTAAAATGGCATCTACAGCTAATTAGTCAAATACGGTATATTCTAAAGTGCTGAATTCTGGATTAGTACAGAATGTTATAGTCTAGAATATTGTAAAATTAACAAAAACTATTGTATTGAAGATTTCCTACTGGATTGATTCCCAAGGAGCATAGCACTAAATATCAGAAACATATCACTTTATGGAAGTATGACTTATTTATAATACAAATCTGACTGTCAGAGAGACTGGGAAGAGTGTTTGGCTTAAATCTGTTCTATCACTGCCAACTAGTCGAAAAGGTTATACTTGGCAAAGAACAAAGCATTTTGGTGTGCAGCAAACAGGCTAGGGGATTCAAATGTTAAATGGTGATTTCTCTCATGCTTTATACAACAGCTGTGAAACTACACTTGTCTAATAATATTCTGGCATAATAATATGACCACACACATTTTTTGCCACCAAAATCACCCTGGTGAGACATCTTTCCTAGACATCTGAAGGTATGGTGTGCTATCTGGCACCAAGCTGCCAGTAACAGATCCTTTACAGTAAGTTGTTTTTCCAGCATATCCCATAGATTGGATTGAGATCAGGAGAATTTTTAAGGCCAAGTCAAGACTTCAAACTCATTTTTGTGTTCCTCAAACCATTTTTGAACCATTTTGGCAGTGTGGCCGGGCTCATTATCCTGTAAAAGAGGTCACTGCCAATATTGAGGGATGTACGTGACCGGCAACAATGTTTAGGTAGGTGGTAAGTGTCAAAGTGACATCCACATGCATGGGAGGACTCAAGGAAACCCTGCAGAACAATGCAGCACGGACTTCCCTGGCTTGGCATAGTGCATCCTGGTGCCATTGCTTTATCCGGTAAGAGATACACACATTCCCTGCTATCCACATAATGTAAAGAAAAATTCATCAGACCAGGCCACCTCCTTCCATGGTCCAATTCTGATGCTCACATGCACTTTTTGTAGTAGACACAGGTCAGTATGGGCACCCCCTGACCAGTTTGAGGCTACACATGGCATTTATACTTTAATGGCATTTGGCAGAAGCCCTTATCCAGAGTGACTTATATTTTTATCTCTTCATTACATATCTGAACAGTTGAGGATTTAGGGCCTTGTTCGAGGGCCCAACAGGGGCAACTTAGTGGTGGTGGGGTTTGAACTTGGGACCTTCCGAACCATAGTCCAATGCCTCTAAAAGCTTTTATGCAATGTATGCTCTGATACCTTTCTGTTGAAACCAGATGTGCATGATGTGCACCCATGAGCCTTACCCACTCTTAAACCCTTTCACTAGTATGCCGGTTTTCCATCCTCGGACTACTTTTGGAGGGTCCTGATCACTGAGTCCCAGGAACTAATCAACCGGGAATTGAACTCTGGATAATTGAACAAACTCAGTTTCATTGTGCCAGAAGGGAGCAATAGTTTTGTATTTTATAGTTTATAGTGGTTTGTGGTACCTGAATAGTGTCGATTGCACTCGTTGATAGTAGCTTATATTACTTAGGGGTTTAGTAGTTAATGATACTTTATTTTAAAATGGTAGTTTATTGCAGTGTCTAGTGCTAAATGGAAGTTTACAATGGGTAACAGTCATTTTTACTAGATTGTAGTAGTTTACAGGAGTCTTCATTGGTTTATAGTAGTTTCTAGTCATTTTATAGTAGTGTCCTGTAATTTATAGCAAAATAGTTTGTAGTAGTAAATGGTTGTTTACAATATTGCTTTTTAGGTAATGTTAACAAAACAGTAGTTTAAAGTAGTTTACAATTATATTGTAGGTTAGAGTTTATCTTAGTTTACAGTATTTCATTTGTAATGATTTATAACAGTTTGTAGTACATTAAAATAGTTAGAGTTTACCGTACCCTATCACAGGTTATCGTAGACTATAGCAGTTTATATTAGATTACAGTTGAGGAGTAAATTGCTGTTCATAATAGTGTTGATGTTTGGTTGCATTTCTGCATTTCTGCAAAGGTAAAGTGGAGTGAATTGATATGTGTAGATTTCGATGAAAGGGCTGTTCAACAGAAGCAGTTAAAGGTCCCTTTACAGCATGGAACTTGCATTTTGGTCAGCAACTTATTGAATAAAAATTATGTGCATGATGTGTTATTCTTAAAAAGTAGATATGTGTGTACAGTAATATTTAGCAAATTGGCTTGGTATAAGAGGATTAAAACACTTTGGAATAGGCTGTTGGAAGAAAATAATCCACTTAGTGGCGGTCACACCATCATGTTGGTTTTTCTATAACAGCACTATGAACTATCAGCAACCACTGTGGAACTATTGGAAAAATCATGTAGTTATAAGAAAACAAAAAGAGCGGAGATCTCTCTCTCTCTCTCTCTCTCTCTCTCTCTCTCTCTGTCTTTTCACATACCATTTGTGCTAATCTTGTGTATGGACCAGTGTGAATACAGGTGTTTGTTTTGACTGCCAGTGGTTAATGAATGCAGATTGACTGCTTGGTGTGCTCATCAGTGGCAGACTTGCTGTGTGAGTATCAAGGTTTGGTAAGGCTGTCTTCTGCTCTTCAGCTCTGGACAAGAGTCAGGTTTGGCTTGGGAGCGGCCAGCCAAACCTTGTGTTTGACACATTAAGTGTTTTCACTTGATTGTGCTTTAGTTCCTCACATTCATAGGGTGCTGCAAAGGCAAGCAGCCATCTGTACAGCTCACTGTTTTGTACTGGCTCCTCATTGTGAGGTGATGCACTAGGTCTACCAGCAACCCCCACAAATACACACATGTATACTTTAATGAAAGCCATCAGTCTGTTGGGCACATCACTATCTGTCTACACACATACACAATCACCATTCTGCCTGTTACAAAAAAAAAAGAAAAAATACTGTGCTAAAAATGTGCAGACATGCAATAACATCCTTAATTTATGTACGCGTCTACCAGCTGCCTCCATCCTCTTGTCGTTGATGAAAGGAGCTGTATGAATTTGGATTTGGCTGTGAATACACAAGCCTCATTTAATAAAGCTTGTGTATGTGTGTGAAAGAGAGAGAGAGAAAGACAGGGATCGTGATACCAGAAACAATCATGCAGAAGTGATTTGGTCATAAAAATACTCATTAGAAACCTAGTAGTTGTCAACCAGTGGACTATTGAAGTCTCCACTTCAGCCATGCTGGACTCTGCAAAAATTCTTCCAATAAAACCCACTATTATTTAACATATCCACATTTTTTTTTTAAGCTAAATTGAAATTTAATATCAAATCAATATCAGTAGAATTTTTTTGTAGTCTATAGTTTTACTGCATGTCATGCACTTGTGCATATTATTTTATTGTCAAAAGTTCACAGACATTTGTATTATCTACCTTACTTCTTTGGCACCACTCATTTTAGCAGTCTGGATACATAAGCTTTATATATAGTACAGTTCCTGGCCAAAGAAGTCACTGTTTAAAAAGGGGCAAATTTAAAGGCCTGCATCAAAAAAAAAAAAAACATAATTATTGGAACTGGGTTAAGAATTGTCCAATGCATTAATAAAACATGGAAGGATGGTGCAACAAAAAAAACAACAACAACAAAAAACATGAATGACTTGTGATCAGAGATCACTTAAGCTCTTGGCCATCAACAGCAGAAATCACAGCTGTATTTAATATCAACAATAAGAGCATTTCCACATCCACAGTGTGAGGAGAACTCACAGGATTGGGACTAAACAGTTGCATGGCCATAAGAAAACCACCTGTTAGTCAGACTAATCAGGACAAAAGACTTCAATTTGCTAGGGAACATACGTAAACATTGGACCTCGGATCAATAGGAAAAGGTCATGTGGTTTGATGAGTCCATTTTAACCCTATACGGTGGTCAGATCTAGGCTCAGGAATGCTATGTGGCAAAAAATGAAGTCAGCTGATGACCTGAATGTATTGAATGACCAGGTTATCCTATCAGTGGAGTTTTCTGACATGTAAACTGTGGTTATAGGAGCACGAGGAGTCATTTTGTCACATGAACTGGCCACCACATTGTGCAGCACAAAGATAAAGGCAGTCCTGTGATATATGAGTATGAAACTTTGGCTAGGCAGTTTATAATACTTCCTTAATCAGAAGACATGATAGACATTTAGGTAGAAGGTTAGGTTAGATGATACAACATTTTCCACATGTACAATACTTTGTGTATATTAAGATATGTTTCCTTATGCTCTCCAAAACATTGGGAAGAACGGATATAGTAACATTGATCTAATCATCCATGGACTAACTGATTTCTTTGTCATTTATTATTTGTATTTTGTCATTTATCATGCAATCAGACTCCACACCGGACCTGGCAATTCACAGATTAGGTGACTCAGCTGAGTTTTTATTATACAATGTATTATTTGAAAGCGAAAAATCCAGCATTCAATGAGCAGGCACAAGCAAGAGTCCTGTATAAGATATGCTCTCCAGGTCACAGCTGCTGGTTAAACAAGTTGGGAAAGCAGGTTTGGTCGACTCACCACCAGTGTATAAAACCTGACTATGTTCTTAATGACCAATCACGGAACACCAGCTGTTCCAATCACTTATCACTATGGTTCATGGGTAAATAGCTAACTGGATTTCTTTCATCAATCTTACGTTTACACATTGTCATGCCTGTTTTGCAAACTTCTAGTATGACTGTGACTGTAAAAAACATGGCTATTATTAGCATGCTATTCATGTGCAGGTTAAAGCAATGAAATATATTTTTACCTGGAGACATATATTTTGTCACAGTAGTAAAACTGGTGTTTACGCAGAAAACTGTAGAGCATAATCGTTTTGGTTTTAGCTGAATTCATTTGGAATATGTCCACTGTGCACAGCACATTTCATTCATATACACAAATATGACAGCCAGTTGCTTCACATTGATTTGTTGACTATCAAGGTCTCTAATATAGATTTTCTGCAGTTTTCAATACCTTCATCCTGGTGATGGCGGTGCGACTTTTAATGTGTTTATCTTCCGTGCCCAAATCAGTGAATGTGTATAGACCGATTAAGGAACATCTCCATCATTACTGTCTAGTGGCTTTTCTTGCTCTGTCTTACGTGGCTGAATATGTTAATATGGTTCAGCAGATATGTGCACTGGACACACAATAGAGCAGAATATGTCAGTGGTTTGCCGCCCTGCACATTTTAGTACTTTCTTCGCTCCCAGCACAGCTGATTTAACTAATCAACTAATTAACATCCTTTTCCTAATTGAATTGGGTGTGATAAAGCAGGGAAAACACTAAAATACGCAAAGCAGTGGTTCTCCAGGAATAAGGTTGAGAACCACTGTAATGTGGGACTCTACTGCCCTCTGGTGGTGAGCTTGAAACATGACAGGAATTCAGGTTCTAAAAAATTACTTTGTGTATATGGAGCACATCTGTGTGAATATTGTGCTTTTTTATTTTATTATTTATTTAACTCAGATAAATGTCTGAAAAATTGGTCAAAATTATATTGTCAAAAATTAACCTGTTTCTGTCGATTAATAATTAATTTCCATCTGCTTTGTTATCATTCTATAAATGTTGATAATGGTTTAACAAGGGGATTCTGACTGATTTACGGGTAAATTTATTTTGAGATAAAGGTTTTCTGATGGAATTCGGTTCTCCTTAAGTATTCACATATTCTCAGATGGCACGCTTGTGGTAAAACACTGTGATTTATTAATAGTTTGTTGGAGCAAATTGACAACTATGATATTCCTACCTGCAATGTGTGTGCACGTGACTGCCTGCAAAGACACAAGAAAGAACTTATACACAGTCCTGTGTGTATATTTTCATATATTTCATCTATTTTGCTTCCAGACTTTCTTTTATTTTTAATGTAGTCTTGGGGATTTCTGGAGTACTTTTTTGGCTCTCAGTACCTGAGCAGTTTCAGAGGAATGTTTTATGTTTGTTAAGTCACACAGTGACCTATGAATCAGTCAAGCATAAAACATCTAACTTAAGGCATGAACCAGTGAGAAACGGGTGCAGATGATGACAGATGATCGGGCTGGTGATTAGTATACTGGTGATGCTGAATGCTGAGTGGTTGGAACAGACGAGAGGGGAAATGAGGTCGCTGCTGAGGTTGTTACATAATCAATACTTTTTTCAACTGTATCTTTAAGCACTTTGCAACCTGTCACAGTAAAATATTTGTCCCTTTTTCTTTATTTAATCTACATCATAAAATTGAATTTACCATGAAACATTGAGGGGTGGTGCAAGCCTTTTGCACAGTAAATTTGGTATATCATGGTTATATTCATCGTTATTTAGTCATTTAAGTAAAACAAATATTTCTTAAAATTAAATCACAACAATTAAGTTAAGTTGTTTAACTGAACTGTGAATATGGGAACCATTTTCACGCATTTAAAGTTATAAAGTTAGTACATGAATATTTCAAAAATAGGTTTGTAATTTGATGTGTTTATGCTTTTGGGAGGAATTTTAGATGTAGGAAACGTGGAGAAATCGAAGCTGAAAGCTATATAAAGGCCAAAGCAATTAAATAACCAGAGTGGTTCGATCTTTTGAGCTGAGGAACTTAACATGACAGGCAGCTTAACTGATGACAGCTAAAGTTAGCCGAAAAGTATCAGCTAAGTGGGTTGTAGAAAGAAATATAGAAAATGTTGCCTTGTGTGCGTGTGTGTGCGCATGTGTGTGTGTGTGTGTGTGTGTGCGTGTCTGGGAATATTCTTTTCATTGACCAGAAACCCACAGAGGAAGTGGCATGTCTGAGGTTAAGGCAGTATGTGAAAAATGTGGCTTGTGAGGAAAAGCTGAAATCCTCTCCATGCGCCATGAGTTTACTGTTAAATGTGGCCCCTAAATAAACAGTTCCTAAAAGAAAAAAAAAATCCAGCCTTTCTATCTTAAACCCCAAAGCATAGGAATTTTTTTTTCTTTAAGTGTTAAAAACATAATTATACCCAGAGCAGGTGCGGATTTCTGTAAATTATACATTTCTTTGAGTTATGTTTATACTGAACATAACTATTCTTTATCTGTTAATATTCCGCTTCTGGAAGAACTTGCAGACTAAGACAGTCTTTCTTATTAGTACAACGGGCAGTATTGTTACTATCTAAAGCTTGTCTAATGAAGTGCTTAATAAAATGCTTGCAATATGTACAGTATACCCTCCACTTTACCTTTTAAGATGTGTCTCTGTATCTTATGTCTCTGTCTCATACGCATCCTCTCATGTACGTCGACTGGAGCGGTGGAGACAGCAAGTCTGTGGTTTTGCATCATGTGAACCAGATGAAGTGTGATCATGAATTTTGCAGGAGGAAATGTCAGGGTTTTTCTCTGTTCTGTTCAGGAATCTAAGCCGAACATACTGTACCACCGGCCAGCTTACAGACTTCACATAGCTTTGATAAAAACCTGTCACATTTACCAGTTAAGAATGTCTAATGGATTTGCTGCACTGTAGAACACCAGTTGCCTCACTCTGTAAATATGTCATTGAAAATATACTTACACACTAGTTATACAGTACATGCCACATCGCCTGCAAAGCAGGGCAAGAAAACACAGTGTGAGGCAAGAGTGCAGTACATCATGACTCGGATGCCAGATATCATATCCTACGATCTAAATGATCTTGTCACGGTCAGTTTGTAATTACGAGTCAAGAATAATAACGACTGCGTCAGGAAGAACGTCAATAAGGCGATTTCATGATTGGGTTGCCATTTAACCACTGTAACTTTATCTTAAATTGAATCAAAGAAAACATACCATTTGAAAATCAGCTCAGCCATTTCAGGCAACAACATCCGATAGGTTTCTGCGCTGGCACGTTGCATATTGCTGAAAAAACAATTAAGATTGTTGAGATGTTCAGCCTAGTTTAGGCAAATACACGACATGTGGTTACCGAGCTGAAGACTTTAAGGACTAGAGCTGACATGTATCCCAGCTTTGTTCCCTGAACATACATATTTTAGTCTAGCCTATAGGTACAGGATTGTTCACAAATCAGAAATGTTTAACGTTTGGTATAACAATTGATGTTAATATAATGTTGATATAATAAATATAATATAATACATATATACATATATAACATATAATGTTAATATAATGTTAATATAATCTTGTTTTGGGGGGGGGTCACTAACATTAATGAACACATCACATTTTCTCATCTGGCGACAAAATGACAATGTAGGCTAGCAAACATTAATGTGAGCATGAAAATTCCTAAATGTAGGAATATCATTGTCCTCCCCATCCACTGACACTTCTTCACGGGAACATTTCTTGGTGTGACCCTGGGCTTGCTATCTATTTGCTGATAGAACGGGAATGTAATTCGCCCATTACCGCTTTTATTATCGTGGTCTTTCACTTCCTTTATATTTATATATTTTATATTTATATCTTTTATTTTATTTAGATTTATTTCTACATATTAAGGAGATCTAAAACTGATCTCGAAATATCCGAATACATACAGTAGATATGTAGATAGCACATGGATGTAAGTTTTTTTCCTGTTTACACAGTCATAGAACATATCCAAACTGTGTCACATATGAGCAAAAAATCTGAATTGGGTTACATTTAACTGACAGTGTAAACGAGGCCTAAGTGGGGTGCTAAGCCTTTCCGCCATTCTTTTGAGTTATTTGGTGTACTACTAACAACGGCAAAGAAAAGTGAGTGGATTTCGTTGCAGTTGGAGCTAATAGATGTTGAACAACAATGATGTTACTCCTATTGAAATTAATAGAGAAAATATTTACAGACGTCTTTCATTAGCCCCTTGTCAATTTGGTCCCTGTTTGTTCAAAAAGGCATTGCTGCAATCACACTTGTTGTTACTGTCACATGTAGTTACATTTCTAGGAAGGTGCATGTCAGGCTACACCATGGGGTACAGCGTATGGTACACGGCTACACGTTACTTACGGCGTATTGGACGTAGAAACATAAATCAGCCTTACAACTACAGTACATGCAGCATGTGTCTAGCAACAGTTGTGGTCAAGCATGAAGTAAGAACCTCTTTGGATGTGTATGCTACAACTAAAAAGCTCAAAAGCTTATTTCAATCTAAATGCAAGATGAAATTTGCATTTAAATTTTTAGGCAGATTCAACTGAGGCAGATAAAATCGCTCTACACGAATTTCTCTCACAGCATGCGCCAAGGCCACAGACTCTAAAGCAGGCAGATTTTTTTGTTTTGTTTAGGAAAAACACAAAAAAGACTATAGGCCTACACAAACCCTTTATTAACATAAAATTAGATCTCTAAGGGACAGGCAGTCTTTTTATCTATTAGTCAGTTGTGTCAAGTTCTTTTGTAAGTCAAAGATGGCAATAAAGGATTCTAATTAAATTTATGAGTTAAATAAATTATTTAGATTCACTCTATAATGTGATCAACAGGGCTGTACTTTCAAAGTGACATTGCCAGTCGATATCAGAATATCCATGAAAATAAAGTAAAACATTTTTTTTCTTTATGACCTTCACAAAATTCAGATGATGCAAAGTATGACTTGTGGAATGTTATAAATATTTCATAGGGTGTATTCAGATAATGGCTGCGGCACAATATATTCTTATCTTAAAATGAATGACACATGAGGAAAGTTTACAAGCTTGTTAAACAGATTTGCATGTTAATGCTAATATCTCAGGGTAGAATATACTGTAGATATATTGGGCTGGGGAAGACGAAAAAAAGTGCAGAAGAGAGGTTCTGTTAAAAAAAGGTTTTGATTTTATTTAGTTAATACAAATTGACATTATTTAGATTTTATTACAACGAATCAAGCAGGTAAAATTTACATTTACTATAAAAAATTATTTATTTTTTAACTGTTAACAAATTTTACACGAGTGGAAATACTGTTCTAAATACTGTTTAAATATGCTAAAACATGAGT
>JAOVVA010000009.1:3653012-3666095 GCA_028565275.1 Leiocassis micropogon | reverse complement strand
GTAACGAGGCTATTTTTAAAATGTAAGGAGTAGAAAGTACAGATAATTGTGTGAAAATGTAAGGAGTAGAAGTAAAAAGTCGACTGAAAAATAATTACTCCAGTAAAGTATAGATACTGGATATAGATATAGATATAATCTATATCAATATATAGATATATATTGATATAGATTTGGAGACAAAATGGTATCTGTTCAAGCATTCAGTAAACACCATGTAGCCATATCCTCCCCCGATGTCTTCCTGGGTTCCCTTTAAATGAGGTCAGCTGGCCAGGTGGTGTCCCTGGGATTCATCTCGCGATTTGGAGGCGCAGTCTCTGGAACCAAAACCTGTTCGCTTTACATTGTATATTTGTGTCAAAGGTGTATAAGACTCTGTCGGACTTACGAACGAATCTGACTTACAAACCTACTCCTGGAACAGAACTGGTTCGGGCACTTACTGTATATATGTTGGTAAAATGTTGCAGTTCCTGTATAATTGTACAGGTGGTGTGCTCTAGACTATTAAAACATATGCAGGCATTTGTGCTTCCCGTCCATACTATATTATATACAGTATACTGTAACTACACAGAACAATAGGGCAGTGTTAAGTGTCAGTTACTGTAAAAGCTTTCTGATATGAGAAGCATTCAGAGAAATATTGCAATTTAAGTCATTATAATAATTGCAATAATTGCATTTTCATTTAACAACGACCCAAGGTTGAAGTGATAGGGCTCTGCTAGTAAGAAAGACAGGCAAGAGCAAGTCAAAAAGAAAGTGTAGTTGATTTGATAGCCGAATATGTTATATTAAGTGTTAACCGGCTTATTAACTGCTTTTTGCTCCAAAAACTCCAGACCTTGGACAATTATACACTCAATAAACCTTTTTTTTTTAAGGTTACAGATTATTACTCATGCATTTCCACCATCCAACACCTCTTATATAGTATCGTTTTTTTTTTTCATTAGGTGCAGAAGTAATTTCAACAAACCCTACGGTATTTGTAAATTGCTTCTATGAAATGTTGAATGATCAGACCTTGTGTTTAATTTCAAGCTCTTATGAGAATACTGCTAGAGCAATAGGACAGCATATGAAATGGTCAGACACCAAGTGAGTCGTGCAGACCCGCATACCTGATAATAAGACAGAAAACTAGATGTTGAGACAGCATGCAGATACAGTGGCAAGGGGAAAAAATGCAACATATTAGTTAATCAGACTGCAAAGAAATTTAGGAGAATTTGTTAGGGCAGAATGCAGTTTGATCAGACAGACAAGTCAGTGTTTAAATTCATTATAAAGGTGTTTAGTGTGTCTGAAGTCAGGGCTCGTGAGATCTTCCACACCCATGATTTTATAAAGCTGGCAACCCATGACTTTAGAAAGCTCTTCATAAATCTTCATAAAGCTCTCATTGTGCACATGCAGGGCAGTGTCATGCTGGAAGAGGTTTGAGGCTTTTAGTTCCAGTAAAGGGAAATGGGTAAAAAAGAGCATGAAGGCAAAAAAGGAAGTGGAGATATGGTCTACCTGCTTGCTTCTATATATGTTTCAAGTCATTGCTCCTCTCTCAGCAAGCCCCTTGGTGAAAAGTATGGACAAGGCAATAAACATTTTTCTGATGAATGCTCAAACAGTGACTGGATATTTCCATTGTGTAAAACAGTACAGTAATCAGTAGAAGAAAATAGCTTACATTCTGGTGGCATTGTTTTGAGTTAAGAGTCACTGTAACTCAATAAAGAGAATACAGTTCCTAATTCAGATAATCTTATTGTATCAATAAGCATTACTATCCTAATTGGAGTCGGATCTTCCATGATTCCTCTTTCTTCATCCAGATGGCATGAGGGCTTACTGGAGGGTCTAATCATTATAAAATCATATTAAGCATATGCTATGACCTTCACAATCACCAGAAATCAACAAATATAAAAAAATCTATTGCCAGATTTTGGAGTAATATATTAGTCAGTGCTGTCTACTAATATTTTCAGAGCCCCATCTAAGGAAATACTCACTCACTCACTCATCGTCTATACTGCTTTATCCTCTATACAGGGTAGCGGGGAGCCTGGAGCCTATCTCAGGAGGCTTAGGGAATCCATCACAGGACGCACAAAGATACACACTCTTCTACACTCATTTACACACTACATGCAATTTTTGGAACATCAATTAGCCTAATCTGCATGTTTTTGGACTGTGGGAGGAAACCGAAGCACTCGGAACACACAGACCCGAGGTGGGAATTGAACCTTGAACCTGGAGGTGCAAGGCGACAATGCTAACTATTACATCAATGTGCCACCCTGATATAATACATTTTTAAAAATTGGGGTTATTCGTCTAGGACAGCCTAAATATTGACTTGGTAAATATATGCTAAAAAGGATCGGGCGGCAGAGTGGTGTAGTGATTAGCACTGTCGCCTTGCACCTCCAGGGTCCAGGTTCAATTTCCGGCCAGGTTCGATTCCCGTCTCTATGTGCATGGAGTTGCATGTTCTCCTCATGCTTGGTGGGTTTCCTCCGGGTACTCCGGTTTCCTCCAACAGTCCAAAGACCTGCAGATTAGGCTAATTGGTGTTCCCAAATTTCCTGTGGTATATCCAGGGTATACCCCACCTTGTGCCCTAAGTCTCCTGGGATAGGCTTCAGGCCTCCCGCGTTCCTGAATACAGGATAAAGCGATATAGACGATGAGTGAGTGATGACAAACATATTAGTAAATTAAAAAAGGTTATTTTGGGTATTACTTTAATTTGTAAACCTGTAGCAAATAGAATTTTGTCATTTGTAATTGCAATGCAAAGACTTAAAGTCTAAAAGATTGATTTGCTGTAAGATGTAAAAAAAATAATAATAATCCACTTTAGTTCCCAGCTAGCACTGCAAAGAAACCTTTTACTTACATATTACGTCCAGGTGCACCGTTCCTTTAACCATTTTGTACTAATTGCTCTTCCATTTACAGGTGCAAAGTTATGATTTATTAAGGGCTCAAAGCTGAGCTGACTTCACTCTAAGAGACAAGAGAGAGAGAGAGAGAGAGAGAGAGGTGAGGGTGAGTCAGAGGGGAACTAAAGAGACAGGTGACAGGTGGGGAGGATTACACACTGGAGCTAAACCATCTGTCTGTCAGCACCACTTCATTTAACACTGCAACAGAATTCCCCCACTCACTGTGATATTAAATGACACAGAAGAATGGATCTGCTGATTCTCTTTGGTTGTCTTTGGGTGCTGTACAGGCTGCCAGTGACAGCGGTAACAGTAGCCAAGTGTACAGATCGTAGCTAGAAGCTTGACCACAGTTCAGTCTGGAATCTTTGCCTCTTTACCACACAGCGAACTAATTGCCATAAAGAGAACCGTAGAACAGACGTCTACAGTGTTCTCAAGCACAGACACAATTTTGAGGTTGCAGTAGCATATTTGACCATCTGAGTTAATCTCTTCGGAACCGAAACACACTACAGTTTAACAGATTTCCTTTATTAAGCTCGGTAAAGCCGATATCCCAAAAAGTCATCCTTTTTGACTTTGTGGTTTGAAATTTCTAAAAAGCAACTGTCAAAGCATCTTTAGTTTTTTCCCCTTGTTTATGAATCAGCACTGTGGATACACACAGCTTACTCGTGATTACTGTCTTGACTTGTCTTTATAGCACACAATAAATCAAAATGAATTTAATCCAACATAGAGGCCTTAAACCCTACAATTTTCTGCATACTCCTGTCCAAATTCAGACCAAAATGTTATATTAATGTTTATCCCAAGCCCTGTAAGGCAACGGAATACTGTTCTACCGAGCCATGCATAAAATGTCAGTGGATATGGATTTACATACCTGTAATGCCTAAGTAAGTAGAAATGGAAAGAGAACTGGAAGAACCCTTAAATCAAGGGCATAAACCAAATGTAACCCACATGGTCACTGCAAACCACAAATAATGACCGATGGTTGGGTTTTACAAGTAATAGTAACACTGATTATAGTTATTATGATGGCAGAATATGTTGGCAGGATCTGATTGTTCACCACATTGGCAAGTCCTCTTTGCTTGTGTCTTATAGCATAATGCAAAATATTGTATTTTCAAACTACAAAAATATATTCAATTCTTCGCTCATTCGTTCGTTTATTCATTGATTTCCTGTCCTGTCTTATACGATTTTATATTTTCTAATAATTGATGTAACTTTTAATCAATTAATTTTATGATTTTATAGGCTCAAAATAACAGATACAACTTTGTAGAGATAGAAAAAATATTGAGTCAGTTATGCATCGTGATTTTTGTGACACCAACACTGACTCCAAAACCAATTTTTTGTTATAGTTTTTTTTATTTACGTTTGCATTTGTACTAGTAAAATGTTGTTGTTCCTCTATAATCCAACACGTGGCACACTCTAAAGTATTGGCACATTGGCAGGCAGCACAGCATCCTGTGTGGTAGGAGCAAATTATTTGATGAGTTTGTTTATAATAGTAACAAATCTAAAAAACTATTAATATCGAATTGAGATATTTATAAAATTGTGATACTAACAAAATCGAATCAGCTTCTACGTATCGTGATAATATTTTAGTAGGTGCTTCATTTCCTATGCCTATTATTTGCAATTCTGCAAGCAGTGTGTGTGGGATGGGCATGTTATGGAATACCTGTGTACCTTACTGTACATCTTTTTTTTGTAATGTTCACATTATCCATAGTGCAGATCAATAACACTGCAATGCCAGGTTCCTTTCTGATAATTTTATGAAGGCATAATTTGGAATGTCCTTTTTTTTAAAGATTGGTATTGTATACCATTTAATGATATATTTGTGTCTTAAACTGGTCTGCAACTTTCATGTATATTCAAAAAATTATGCAGGGCACAGCAAATTATAAAATTTTACAAATTATACTACATCCAGTTCAGGGATAGTAACTGGATTCTTCTGTCAATGCTGCTGTAGGCTTAAAGAAGGCAGAAAAAACATATCATGAGATATGTACTGAAATATAAAATGCAGTCTAGAAAGCAAAGTGTAAAGAAGGCAGCATGCATGTAAAGAATGTTCCAGAAGAATGGTCTAGAACACTTGTAGCCCATACAAGCATTTTCCCCAATACTAAACGAATTATCTTAGAAGGAAAAATGCTTATTAACCTATAGGTTTATTGCTAGAAGCTCATTATACACTTGCATAAGAAAGCCCATAATCCAACCATATGCCCAAGAACTTTTCCACTTGAAATCCCTTCACTTGAGATGTATAGATGCTGAATATATTTGAGGCTTTGGAAATGAGCATAAATTAGGCATTCTGTGCATTAAGGATCAGCTTTAAAGCATGCACCAAAGCCTGTTACTGATGACACGCGGTGTGGAGCTCATGATTGGCTCTTCAGCTATGAATAGACTATTGTATCATTTTCATAAATATCTACTTTAGTTGTAACCCTTCCTATTGTTATTTATAAAAAATATAAAATAAAGACAGGAGGACTCTCTTAGAGATTCACATGAAACTTGACATTCTGTATATACAGTACACAGTGGCTTATCAGAAAGGAAGTTCCTTTACCACTCTATAACTGTAGCCTTGCCACCCATGCTGATGTACCTGAGCTCAACCCAACAGCAGCCCATGGTCGACAGAATCAAATGCCTTGTACAGACCAACAAATACTGAAGCACAATGCTGTTTTCAGTCCAAGGCATTGATAACATCATTTATTACTAACATGGATTCAGCTATGGTACTATGACCTGATCTAAAGACTGAGTTTCAATTTAGATATTATCAGTCAAGAATTGTATTGAGGCCACAAGGCGAGCTCCTTTGAGCCATGAGTTAAGTTTCCTTTGGCCGTGATTTACTATACAGCTAAAAATATGTGGATCTGACTGTCGCTGAACATGTCGTCTTCCTCAACGTGTTGTAATACAGTTGGAAGCTCAGAACTGTTGAAAATGACTGTGTATGCTGTTATATTAGGATATTCCTCCTCTGGAACTTACAGGCACAATTGTGTTAAAGTATGACAATGCCCCTGTGCACAAAGCAGTGTCCTTGAAGACGTGGTCTACAATGGACATCCTTGCCTAACATCAGTCTCTTCCCTTATTAATGCTTTCATGGCTGGATGGGCAAATCCCCACTCTGCACATTTTTGCAATGGACATTATTTGTACCATTAAATCAGTATGAAGATTGTAAATAGTATGGTTTAGCAATATAATTTGTTTATTATTTCTAATTATTTGTAATAAGACATGCAGGAAAAAATTAATTATAACCACAAAACAAACATAGGTTGGCAAAAATAGGCTGTAGTTATTCATGATTTGTTTTTCAGGAAAACATCCTGCAGTATCATTTTATGAAATATTATTTTACTGCCTATGTGCTGCACATAAAGCACTGTGTAAAGGGGAAAAACAGAAATAAGCCTTTCCATACATTTGATGCCACACAGTGCAACAATTGCAACTTCTTTAAAAAAATGACATCTTCTTTATGTTCTTCTCGGACAGATATCAGGGCGCAGAATGGGCCACATGAAGCAACTACATCCGCTCCACCTTCTGTCCATGATGAGGACAACTCACCAGGTTACACTGGTAAAGCAATGTTCTTATTTATAATTTCTTTATTTAATCTAAAGTTAATACTGTTTAAATGATAAGTTTGGTCTAGCAAAAACATATTAACAAGCATTACATGATGTCTCATATTCTTCAAAAAAAAAAAATTCAAGCCAATAAGCAGATGTTAAGACATTATTTAACAAAGACATACATACAATCACATTAGGATGCTTTTTACTCAGTGTTATCAAACTTTAAGAAGTGTGGTGAAGGTATAATAGTTTACAGGTGTTATAAAATAACTGATATCAGGAACTTAATTGTCCTGCAGACAATTATTCCAAACCGTTGGTAATAAATTAAAAAATATGATAGTTAGCAAACTGTGTGTATATGAGAAATAAAACACTTTACACTATAACAGTCTGTTATTGATTTTTTTTCTAGAGCAGTATTCCTTGGGTTTTATTCTTTAATTTATTATGACACAGCTATTATACAGATAATATGTGTACACTCTTAAAATGGTTTCTTTAAGGGTCCTTCTGGTAGTTATTAGTTCTCTTAGGTTAAATCAACTTCTTTTGCAATTTTGGATACGTGTCCTTTGCAGAACCTGTTGAAAATTGTTTCTTTAAAAACAACTGTGCCCCTTCATAAAGATTCTCCAAAGATTCCTTAAGAAACCAAGAGTTTATGCTATATTACAGATCATTTACCATATGGGAATCCATAATGTAGATCAAACTCCTTTTAATTTTGTTTAGGATAATAAACTATAGAATACACTATACACACAAAACACACTCAGGATGTAGGCATACAATATAATTAACTTGTTTTTACATATATGAGAACAAAGAAATAGATCTTGAAACGGAAACTGACTAATCAGCCCTAATGCGCCTCTGGTGAGAGAAACCCAAGGTTCACCAAGGTGAAGACCTTCCTTCCAGAAAGTGTGTTTGTGTTTCCCTCTCTAAGCTACAGGGAAGCTGGGTTACATGTCCAAAAAAAGCGTAGCACAACCAGCTGAAAAATGTTTCCCTTGGAGCCCTGTGACCCAGAGAGCCAGCATTTCAGAGTAGAGAAAACTAATTGATTAAGACTCTCCTCTTACTCCCAGGCTGGACTCATTTCTAGGTCTGAAAACAAAACTTTCAATGAAAACACAGATTTGCTCTCTATCCAATTATTCCTTAACATTTCAAAGAGAAAATCTTACCTCGAGCATTCTGATTAACGTTGGCTCTTGGTCTTGGTGTACCTAATTGTTGTAGAGCTGTATTAAAATACGAGCTGAAAGGCACTATAATGTTAATGCAAACATTAGAGAACTTTATTTCTCCTGTGTGGGAGAGATTTTAAAGAACGCAACTCACTTGTGACAGACGTCCAAATTAATAGCAGCATCAAAAAAGACACCTGGTTTGACTGAGAGACAGAAGAAAGAGCAGTCAGCATGTAGATATATTCCTGGAATAGAAAGCTTTCAAACTGTCTGTCATATCTTACTAGCTCATTTTCCGGCTAACCCTGGGTGACAGCTAAACATGTCGCTATCCCGCTGCCCAACGACGGGAGCGATGTAGAGAAAAAGGTGGAACGGGGATGTGATTGAATGGTGGCATGATGTGGAAAATGAGACCATGAGAGAATGAGAGTGCTGACAGTTAGGAAAAGTGGCAAATTGGAGAAAAGTGAGAAAAGAGAAAAAAGGAGAAAGTGGCAGATCATATATGACAGGAACTTAAATGGAATGAGTCAGTCAGTAATGGAAAGTGTGTGGAAATGAAACCAGGCTTGTAAACAGCACGATTCTCTTTGACATAGCAGAGAGAATCACTGTAGATTTCCTCAATAGAAGGGTATCATTACTGTCTGTCTATCTTTGACCTAAGACCCATCTGACTATTTCATCCACATGGACAGCCCATGACACTCTGTTAGATATGAACTCTTTCCACTTGAACCTAAACGGCCGCCTGTGGCTCTGCGTGGGTGACTGAGAGGACATGCAAGCTCTTCCCTCCATTATCTGGAGTTGCGCATGGCGCCTGTGTCATTGCACTAATGGCATTTGAAAGAATGGACTGAGATCGGTTCAACTGGCACTTCAACAAAGTTCTGCAAAAAAAAACAAAAAAAAAACAGGTCCTCATTGCCAGAACTCGTCACTAACTAGGAGAGACATTTCTCTCCAAGAGAATTTGCAGCTTGAGGAACAGATGCAAAAACCAAGGGCCAGATGTGGACTAAACTGCAGCTGGCCAGAAGAACTGCTTCACAATACAGGCCGTTTAAACGCAACTGTGAGAATTTTCTAAACTACCCATCAGGAATGTAACTAAATATGAATATGTTATTCGGAACAGATAATGTGTTGTAAGCAGATACAGGTAAAGATATAAATAGGAGGTGCACTATTTGTTGTAAGGCTTGCCTGGTTTGAGAATAGAGGTATGCATCAGGACTCAAATCCCAAAGAATGCCACTGAAGAAGATGAATGAGTTGAAAGTTTTGCTTTCATGTATTAAAGAGGTCACATTTGAAACTCATGAGCAGAAGAATCAAAGACTTCTAGGATAAATTTTTAGTAAGCGCCTGGTCAGTTGTTTAAATGGTGGTTTAAATTAGCCTGACAATTTGTTCAAATTTTTTGGAATATTCTTTAATAGAGTTCCACAAACATCTCTATACGAAGCAAACACTCCAGTGTGAAGTTGTGAATATCCAGCAAACACTCCAGTGTGAAGTTGTGAATATTTGGATGAACAGATAGATATGTAGGAAGTGGCACTGCATTACACACCAGCTGTACAGGGTCAGGGTATGTGGGTGGGCACAATAGGTTTTCAAGAGGGGCAATATAATAAAAGCTTATAACACCGATGGATTCCACAATTTCCATCAAGTGCACTTAGTGATATGAAACAAACAGGCAGGAAGGTTTCTCATAATGCAGTATTAAACGCAGGCAACTGGCACTCCAGTACAAACTCCCGTCCTACAGCCCTGCAAGGTAGCACTGCTTGTTAACATGTCGAATCATATGGTGTCATATTAGTGCCTTATTATTGAACAGAACGTTTTTTTGCGAATTGTTTTCACTCAGTCAAACTCTCTCGCCTACAGAAGAAACCATTTTTTAATATTGATTACATCGACACACTAGGCAAAAATACTTAAACTTAAGCTTCAGGTCAGATATTCATAGCTCATAGTTCTAGTGGGAGAATTTAATGAGCATCATTATGACATCATCCACATCATCATACTACAGTATATATATGTTTAGATGTGTTTTTTACACATTATTTTTACGTTATATTAAAATTGATATTAAGATACCAGGTGGCACGGTGGTGTAGTGGTAGCACTATCACCTTGCACCTCCAGGGTCAGGAATTCGATTTCTGCCTGCGGTCCTGGTGTGTTGTTTGCATTTTCTTCTCGTGCTTGGTGGGATTCCTCCAGGTACTTTGGTTTCCTCCCACAGTCCAAAGACTAATCTATATATTAGATTAGGTTAACAGGTGTTTCCAAAATTGCCTGTAGTCTGTATGTGTGTGTGTGTGTGTGTGTTCCCGGAAATAAATTGGCACCCTGTCCAGTGTGTACCCCGTCCTTAAGACCCCTAAGTCTCCTGGGATAGGCTCCAGGTCCTTGCGACCCTGTACACAGAATAGGCGGTATAGAATATGAATGAAATAAGATACCAGCAAAACAGTACAGCATTATATGAAAAAAGGCTGATATATGATGATACAGGATATGTATGATATATGATTTCAATAATGTTTTTTATGGCTGTGTTAAATTATACTATTTGTTACAGTAATAGTTGTACCGAATTTAACCATAACTCATTTTCTCCTCTTATGAATTCTATATGATAGTCATTAATATGAGAGTGTGAAAACATCCTAGAACATGCTAGCAAGCCTGGATACTGATTTTATTGTACTAGCCTACTATTAATAAGAAAAGACAAGCTCAATAACCCTTTAAAAAAAAAATACAAGTTAGCTTAGTAGCAAATGTCAGATTCCATGCTAGTAATCATTAAAGATGATTTAATAACTCAAGGATTGCTGCCCTAATTTTAGCTAACTTTGTTTTTAATTCCATAAAGGTTTTTTTTAATGAGCTAGCATATTAGCCAACATATACCGTATTTCTGAAAAATTACATTTGTTGACCTTTTTAGCTGAATAGCTTTGTGTGTAGGGCATTTTTAAATTAGCTAATGTTGCTAAATCAGGGCAGACCATTCTCTTACACATGAATAAAGGGTATACAACAGTGTTAGTAACAGAGGAGTTACTCATTTTGGGCACCTCTACTTCTGTCATTTTATGAAGATCCTTTTTTAATATGCTCTTTTATAAACAGGATTCATGATTTGCTCTTATTCCGCTCTTGGCTTTCAACTGTTATTTTGACCTGAGAGGTATTTAATACATGTACGAGTGTCTGTTTATTTGCATGTGCATATGGACATAAGGTCAATCTTAGCTGAGTGAAGCTGAGCTGAGTGTGTTTTGCAGCTATGTGTGTGTGAGGTCAGACAGCTTGGGAGGCCAGCGATCATATTTATCACATTAGCCACGCGGGTCTGACTGTGTTTTGGCAGCTGAGTGCGGAGCACTCTGTGTGTTTGGATAGTCCATCCTAAATCCTGAAACCCAGCTAAAGAATTTTTTTCTCTGTGCCATTGTGAATTGCCTTGACTGATTAGTATGCCTATTGTAGGTTCTACACAGGGTTTGGATTGGAAAACCTTCCAAAGTGCTTCTTCCAATTGTTATTAAATGTATAAACAGTGTTGAAGGCTTTAATACGTTATATAAGATCTTCACACCTTGTCAGGCATAGTCCACATACTGTATGTGTAGAAAAAAGCCTGTCCAAATGTTAGAATTGCCATTTTGAAAATACTTTTAAAATAGATTCAGGTCCAGGTCGGGATATATTATTAAAGGAGTACATGTTGTCCTGACGAATGCTGGTTATCTTATGCAATGTTCATAAAATGGAGAAAAGACTTTTAAAAAGAAAACATAATACAGGGTGTCCCAATAGTCTCCATACATAGAGGAAATTAACACTCTATGTCGCTCTCACTCATTCTCTATACCGCTTATCCTGTTCAGAGTCACAGCAGGCCCGGAGCATATACCATGGGGACTTGGGGCACTAGACCTGGACATGGTGCCAGTTCATCGCAGAGCACGAACACACTCAGACATTCACTCACACACATTAGAGGCAATTAGGAAATAGCAATCATCCTAACCTGCATGTCACTTATTAAGAATGACTTTGACAAAAGAAGAATGTTTTGAAATAATTCTCATGGCTGAATCAGAATGGATCTCATTCAGAAACCATGACACCATGTGCTATCACAAGTTTATCATGAGTGGGACAGAAATCTGTGTACAAAGAAATTGCATACATTGTGAGAATGATTTAAATAGTTACATTTTGCTATACAAAGGACAATTTTTCCGCTATGTATGGAAAGTTTTGAAACACCCTGTGGTAAACAATAAAACACTGGTTAAATAGGTGATCTTTTCAAATATAATGGATTTTCTTTTCTTTTTTTTCAGAGAGAAATAATGCTTTTCCAACTTTCTTATATACAGTACTAAGTTTTTCCTATATGCTCCTTTTACGAGTAGAAGAAAGTTCTCCTCAGCTGGATGTCTTGAATGGGGCCAAAAATAAGCCTAGACTTGTGGCTGGAAAACCCCTCATGAACCTTCTATAGTTTTAACCTGAGAAGTTAGCAGCAAGTCATATCATGTGACAAAACTTGAAAAGAGGATGAAAGTTTTACAAGATTTTTGTTTGGGGGCTTTTACTAAGGGACTGATATCCTCTCTTCTTCTCCCTTAACTCAAGCACTGACTAAAAGCTTTCACTGTTTGTCAGGAAGAAGTGAGTTTATCTATAGAAACGCACTAATTCAGAGTCTGGGGAATCCTGTGTGCTTCTTCAGTTGTCTGTCTTTATGCTTCATGCCAGACAGTGTTGTCAGAGCGATGGATGGAAGTACTCTTGCAAGAGACCATTAAGCCAGAGGGAGAGAAAGAGAAAAGAGGGAACAGAGACAGACAAAGAGATTTAATTAGATTGAGCTCAAATACTGTATTGCCAACCAGTGACTATGTCTATTAGAATATACAATTCCTGAATACTTGATGATATTTATGGGCTTTATGCTAATTTAAATCATCAGTGTGCCTTTGTAGATATATTTGACTGATCCCTTGGTATACGTGACCTGTTATATCAAGTCAGGTATTAAGTAACACAGGTTAGTTTTGCACTATGGCCGATAGATCGCAGTACTGTAGGTGACATGTAATATATCTTTTACAAAAATCGGTTGATAAATACCTTATCTTCCTGGTCGTTCAACACAACTGAGAAAGTCTTAATCCCTGAAATTGTAGCACTTTAATGAACACTATCCGAGCT
>JAOVVA010000009.1:3632850-3648223 GCA_028565275.1 Leiocassis micropogon | reverse complement strand
ATAGTACCAGTCAAAGTACCAGTTTTCTACGTTCAACACTAATACTGGAATTTTTCAAAACTATGAAATAACACATGCTAATTAAACAACAACAACAACAACAACAACAGTCTGTTATTTTAAGACATGAATGCCAGCTGTTCTGGAAATTCATACCAGCCTCATAAATCACTAATTAACAGCACCTCAAATTAGAGCCATTATGAAAGCTTTCAGAGCATAAGTAGCAAACACATCACAATATCAACTGTTCAACATTGCATGGAAAGGAATAAAAGCCCGGAAAGACCATGGAATCAAAAGGTGTAAATTGAGAATATATTTTGTATTTATTTATATTTATCTATATTCATATTGTGTGTGTGTGTGCGCGCGCGCGAGTGTATACCCTCTCTCTCTCTTTCCCTTCATCCTTCCTTCCTACCATGTAACACACACTTACCTGATGCACTGAGAGCTCACTGCTCTTTACAACCGCCTGTAGGACCCGAACACGGTCACGCGCACCCTCCCCCGTGAGCGCGCACAGCAGGGAATCTCCAACTGGTCCGAAAGCACAGAAGTCTGAAGCGCGAGACCGCGCGCGAGCGTCTGAACGGAGTGATAAATGATACATTTCTCCCTCTATATACATATAAATATATGCGAAGAATTGCACACGTGACCGCTTCCTACAATCTGCGTTAGCTAGTTCTCCAGCGCTTATCACAGGCGGCTCGGGTTTTTTTTAATTATTATTTCTTGGGGAAGTTGCACAGAGAGAGGGAGAGAGAGAGAGACATTCCGCATGGATCCGTGATCTGAGTCCAGGTCCGGGACGCTCAGGAGATCCGCGCACAGATCCTGGAGTTGGTTTGTCCGGAGCACCTCCAGACCCAGGGGCAAGACTGAGCGACTCCACAGAGCCGGAGCTGAGCGCGACATGTAGCGCGCGAGCCGCACTTTCCTGCGTATAAGCACAAAGTTTGTGTCGGGACTCAGCAGGAAAGACGCGCGCGCCGTGCGATTCTTTGCTTTTCATGAACTTTTTTTTTCTTTTCTCCATTGCATCGGACATCATGAGAACGGATTGTTCATCATCAACAGGAACAGCCGCAATAAATTAAAAAAAGGAGAAGGAAAATAAAAGGACTGATCCGCTTTATAGTTGGGACGATGAGATTATGCCATATGTGCAGCAGGAGTGTAAACATTTTAAGGAATTCTGAAATTAATTCCCAAAGGAAACCGGGAGCGATGGCATACTGTATAGGAATTTACATGTTACTGGGATTACTGCAGCTCTGCTCAGGTAAACTCAACTTTTTCAATGTTTTAACACAACCTCAAGAATGATGATAACTAAGAGATGCAAGGAGCTTGGATCTCTAATCTGGTGAATTTACAGAAATATTTATTCAACAGATATGAATAATGTGATGCACTGTCTACTGACACTTAGGAGGATGATAAATAGCCAAGAAAGCACTTTTGCTTCTGATTTTTTTAAAATAAAATGCACTTTAATTTGCTTTTGCATATGGATTGTTGTAAAATAATGTTGTAAAATAAAATAAAAAAAACTACACGCAGGAACCTCATTATTCAAGATCTTATCATAAACCGATGCAATAATAATTCCTTCATTAGATTTCCAAGTCAAATTATATGCAAGAAGTCCAATATTGCCTCTAAACTGAACTTTTTCAATGCAGCTTTAACACTCTTATGTGACCTTTGATACTTTCATGTAAGTAATCCATGATATAGTAATATAACGTCTAGTATCTGATCCGCTACTTTTTGTCAATTGCAGCTGCATCAAGTCGCACCTTAGTGTCTTTATGAGTCGCACCTTTGTGTCATTGCGAACCGGTGTTGTTATAACAAGCGGAAGGTGAACAATAGGCACTCTGTTTTTATTTATGACTTACATTGTTGCGAGCCAAGTGCCTACAATTCTGGATTGCAGGTATCAACTTTGCTTTTATCTGCTTCTGGATTCCTGCTTGCTCAGTTGCACTAAATGCACAGACAAAGAAAAGGGCTTGGAAAACCACTGACGTTGCTGCCTGATTTGAATAGGCTTCTCAGAGAAGGATGTGTGCTGCTCCAGGTTATCAACAGGGTGGGATGCTGCAATGCTAGCAACGAATTGCTGTGTACAGTAGGGCAACACCAGCATGTAATTACATACAGACACACACACACACACACACACACACACACACACACACACACATATATATGCCTCAGGGGAAGCTGCGTCCCACTCTGGTCTCATTCGCTGTGTGAAACGGCTTAATGAGGTGCTGTAGTGTGTGGAAGCAATGTCTCATATCAGCAGGCTGGGCGTTGCTGCATTAACATGTTGAGGAAAAGATGAGAAAACATGCATTAAGGGCACCTGCAGAGACTGACATGGCTGCAGAGCTAAACTACAGGATGAACTTTGTATGCGTGTATGTATATGCGTGTGTGCACATGCTCCAGTTTCTTATCTGTATTTCAGATTACAGAGACGAGCTAGGCGAATGGTCTTGTAATAATCCGATGTCCCGCATACCTTTCCTTCTAAAAAGCCAGCTGTTTACCAAATCGATTGTTTTCAGGTGGATGACTTTAAAGCAGGTTTTTTTTGTCCCCCTTGGTTGTTTTCCTCCTTTATTGTAGGGGAATTCAAAGCACGCATGCCGTAACTCCTTCATCTCTTGGACAGCGGCACAATAGCGGGACACAGATGTGCCTCAGGTATGGCTATGCAGGCTGATGCAGGTGTGGCGCTTTCTGGAAAAGCTCCAGCGAGTAAAACGCATCCGTGTGAACGACCGTCTAAGAACTTTCCCGAACAGAACAAAGACTCGAAGTCATCTGTAATTCCGACTTGCTGAGTTTGTAGAAAAGTGGTTTGTTCCTGCACAGAGTGCTATTATTCATCCCATCTGTAGGAAATAGTCAATAGTGAATCCACAGTTCTTTCTGAGGTACTAATTAACATACTATTTTAACCAGCACTGCTTCCTCTGCCAGGGATGTGCACTTTATTTTTTAGGAGGAATACACTAAGAAAATAACTTCTCTCCAGCTATAATAGAAAATAAAAAACAGCACTGCTGGTCGTTAGAGTCGACACTATTTTATTTTTTTTGAGGGAAAGAAAGATGTTCTGAAGGATACATGACATCTTGGAGACAGAGATCCTCAGCCGGTACATTAGCGGGGATGATTTGGCCCGCAGGGAGTGCTGAATAAGCTCTGGTGGCTTGGAGCACGCTGTCTGGCTGACCACGGGACTCCGCAGACCTGGCATAGGTGCACACTGCGAATACACAGTTACCTCAATACTTTCTGAAATATAATCTTAATTCTATGCTCCTGGTCTGATCATTGAGTGTATGAAAGACAGATTACTCCTTTTTCTTTTCCCCCTCCCACCCAGAGAACTGATGGGTGCTGTGCTTATTTTTAGTGCCAACATGTTGATTAGATTTAAGCCTTGACTTTCTGTTCAGATGTTCAGATGTGAGCACGGCAATTCTGTGGACAGACTGGATGTCTCTCCTATGGTTTCTCCTTGGAAGCACTCAACATCCAAAGCTGACACTGCTGCTCCTTTCAGAGCAAGACGAAATGGGAAAAAAGGAGGAAACGTTCCTAGTTAACTCATATACAGCCTCTATAACCTCTGTGAACCAATGAAGCTGGCACTCATGCATTGGGGCTTTTGCTCTTTTGTATGAAAGGAAATTATTTTCAGTGTTATTTAGAGATGTTGGGCTCCATTCCGAAGGAGTTTGGCATTTTGTAACATTTAACACACCTTATTCACTCCATCAGCTAATTACCAAAGCATTTATGGGGTACATGGTGTGTTGGTAAAAGGAAAAGCTCAATCTCTACCTCTTTAATTAGAATTAACCGAATCAAGCCATATTCAATAATACTCTCTATAATATACAATATACCCTGGTCATGGTGTAACTTTTTTTTCTAATTTTTAGCATTTCTGCTAGCATGATAATTGGTTTAAGTGTTCGTTGGTTGAACCTTTCCTGATGGCTACATTTTTGCCGTTGGAAAAAGAAACCCAATAACCATTTGTCATTTTAACACAAGCTGTCACATACGTCTTTCTTATTTGGCTCAGAGGTTGACATGTTTAGTAAAGGCTTTGCAAAGCTGCCCATATTCTTGGGTTTAACCTGGCGGATCGATGAATATCTGCTGAGACGTGTAAAAGATGCTCGCTGGCACGCTCTAATTTTAATACACTTCCTTTATTCAATGGAATATACAAAATCCAGATGTAGATTCGTATCCCTAATGATCCAGAGGTGCATACGGGCATGGAAATAAAACTCCCTGAGAAGACAAGAGAAGGAATTCTTCAGAGAAACCCGTGCTCTCATGTGTGATATCGGATCATGAAACGATTATGATACGTTGCTCTTTTATAGCCGTATACTAAGGAGTCTCAGTATTATAAATGAGTCCTGGGATGAGCACCAAAGAGTCTTCATGAGTACAGAAGAGTTTTTAAGTACATATCTACACTATCCAAGTGAAGTAATGCACTGAAACAAGGCGGAGATGTATGCATGTGGAACAATCCATGTATAAACCCTAATTAACAATGAAGCATTTAGCTAGTGATGGTATCATTGTGCAAATAATGAAATGAAAACAAATCCTATCTATTTCATACTTCAATACACAATTAATTTACCAATTTCATACATGTTCCGTGCTTTATAACTGCTTAAAATGCTATCTTTTAGCGCTTTAGCGGATGTCGTTTACTAACACGATTAAGATGAGATTGAATTCTTGTATCCAATCCTAATCCTTGTCACGCTCATTACATAGCTTTATCTCTCTCGGTCGTGGGTACGTCTGAAGGAAGCACTCCAGAGAAACATTCACATAACAATGACCTCCTATATAAGACTACCATATAAGACAATAACTCATGATCCTTTAATAAATAAATCAGCACTGATTACAAAGAAAACACACAGATGGACTTTATCTAAATAAATCTAACAGAAATGAATTATTTGAGGTTTGCCACCATTGTTTGCTGAAGGTGTGAATTATGTGCATGCATACTGTATGTGCATATGTGTGTGTGTATGCGTGTGCAGTTGCGTAGTTGTATGGAAGATTTCCTGATGGGTTTTCCTTGTTTATATCTGGATTTCCTGTAGTGCTTAGTCATCTCACAATCCTGGCCAAAGCCCCCGAGGCTGAGGAAGCCATGTAGAACATTAACACGTGCTCCATCTCTCTGGGGTCATCACACCTCCACCTAAACCACCGCACTTCTCTAAGTGTTTGTCCTCCAGTGAGCCTCCTCATAGCCCAGGAGATCATTTTTTGTGATTGTGAACACTCGGAGTTGGATCCTGCCTGTGGCAGATAGTCACGTTGAGTAATGGAACCAGTGAATCATCAAATGTTTTGTAGGCCTAAGGCTAAGAGCTGCCATGGCTAAGCTGGTCACTTTTGTACCACTGAGCTAAGGTTCTTGCTTATCTAGTTATTGAGCTGGGAAATATATATTTTTTATTATTTTTTTAAAATCCTAAAGCCTTCTTTTCAGCTCTTGGTGTGGTGTACAAGATTTTGCCACCTCACTGATCCAGAATTATGGACCTGCAGCCTTTGTGACGGCTGTGACTGGACTGATATTACAACCGTCCTCATATCCGAGTAGCTTTCCACAAGTTGACTTGAAGGATTAGTGCCATAGTCAAGAAGGTGTTATGAAGACAATGTCTTATACAGTATCTGTATGTACATATACATATATGTACATATATGTATATGTACATATATGTAGGTGTGCATATATGTGCGTGCATATGGTCATGTGTGTGTACATATAGTCTACGTAACATATTGGCATGCTGCCCAATGCATTAGGTAATGCTTCTTCAGCTTTTAACCATAATTGTAACCTTTAAAGTATAGCTAGCAAACCTAGCTGCAGGGTGGTCATTAAATACCTTTCTATTGGCATGTAAGGCTTTAATTTACCTCTGGTTTGATGATCGACACTGCCATAGCAACAGCGATGAAGAAGGTTACTGACCTTTGATCCTTCCTTCCTATTTATTTATATATTTATTTATGTGCGACCGGATTTTCATGGCCATTCTTTTATAGGCAGTTTGTATACCACTAATACTTGTGCCAATGTGATTTATCTTTACAAATACATCAGAATGACCATCAGTTTCCTGTTACGTCTCTATTGAAGTCATGTTTGACCGTAAATAACTGCCCCCTGGGCGGGGAAACTTGCCCGTAACGACTTCGGAGGAACCAGACTGGATTATTCGTTGTAAAACGTGTTTGTTTGGTTATTTCTTAAGCGTTAGTGCTCGAGTTCAGCCATGTCTCACAGCTGGGATGGAGAGAGAGAGAGAGTGTATTCAGCATTCAGGAGGTCAGTCACTTTAGGATGATTGGTTCTCTAAATAAACATTTATATCTGGAACAGTTTGTAGTTTGTCTGAGGTTTGAAAGTTGAAAGGTCCCATGTGCCTTGTAGTGTCTGTTTATTCCAAGTTAGCAGTCTCTCTCTCTCTCTCTCTCTCTCTCTCTCTCTAAGTCCAGTTTGTCCAGTACTGAGTAAGTGCTTGTATGTTTCTGTAACTATACATACACATATATTATACACGTGTATGTTTGCATGCGCAACCAACAGCAGATGTCCTTGATTGGAGGAGTTTAGCCAAATGATTTAGATTTACCTAACAGTAAATGGAAATTAGCGTCGTCACTCAGCTTGGGCTGTAGTTGTAATGTTCATTGTTAATCACGATCGTTCATCCGGTTGCATTACGTCGATAAACTACATACAGTATGCGTGATTGTTGTGAACGATACGCTGTCATTGTCTTGGCAGGGACACAATAAGCGTTTTTGTATGTTGGCCAACTGCAGCATTTAGTTGTGCTGTATAAATGAATAGGGAGCTGGTAAAACCATTTTACAGCAGATGGTTCCCGTGCACTATTAAAGAAAAAAAAAAGCAAAGGCTGATACCACTGGAGAACATTTAAGGAGAAGGAGTCTGACAACAGATCACCTGAGATTGACTCCCAGATGAAGTTTCATACTAGTGAGAAACTCAGCCTATATGAAGTATCACTTGGGATTGTGCCTGTGGTCAGAAGCAGCATAGTTCTCACATGAGCCTTATGATCCTATAATCCCTTTCCTCTCTGCCTGGCCTCTACCTGCCAGACACATGGATCCACAGAGGGAGAAACTCACAGCAACTGTTTTATCTTTTAAGCTGCGCTTGTCTAAAATCTAGCCTGGATTTGCTCGTAAGAGTGAATGCAGACCATGAAAGTGGATGACACAAATGACCCTTTTCAGGACTGATCTCATTCTGATAATGCATTTTGCAGTTGCTTACGAAAGTTTCACAAAATGAACAAAGATCAGACGTTGTTCGAGTTAGTGAATCAATATGTAAACATGCATCGGGATATTGGGGATACATGCATGTTGTCACAATGATAACTTAAAATTAAACTTCCTAAACATAAGCACACAGAAGCAACCAACATTGCCACAAAGCCATCAACCTAAGATGACCGCTCTTTTCCACAGTGTTGTTCTTAATAGTCAGCTAATTTCGTCATTGGCAATGTGAAAGTGACCCATGATAAGGAGAGCGAAGCTTATTTGAATTATGGGTAAACAAGAAGCTTTTCCATAGTAAAACAAAACACATTCTTCTCCATTTCAACCTTACAATATTATCACGATACTTAGGTTCCGATTTGATTTGTATCGCAATATCACGATTTTATAAATACAGTCGCCATTCCGAGCACTCGTTTGTAAGTCCAATTTGTTCGTAAGTCCAACTAACATTTTTTAGGTACTAGGATACTAACACAATTGTCGTATAAAACGTTTCATGTCCTTGTTCTTTAGAATCGTGTCAATGGTTAAATGATTCAAAAGAACGACGGACCATTCTCTTAATTGTTTTCTATTTGTTCTCTATCGTTATTGCTTGGCACTTTTTAGCAGGACCGGCTTCATCGCTGCTGCTTTAACACTTGCACGCTTGTAACAATGTGCGCCGGACATGTGATCTAACTTCCGCGATTGAACATATGCAAACGCATGTTCGTGTCTTCGAGTGCTCGAGTTCAGCCATGTCTAATTGTTTAACTCAAATGTTTGTATGTAGGGGACTTACTGTATCCCGATTCTATGTGAATTTTTTACATGTTGATTCAATTCTAAACAAACTTCACTATTAACTCACTTCTACCACACAGGGTGCTGTACTGCCTGCCAATGAGTGAATAGTTTAGATCACGCTCCCTGTAGGATTATAGAAGAACTGCAACATTTTACCACCAACATGATGTGTATTTAAAACATTTCCACACAAAAGAATCACAATAAATGACTTGAATAGATTTCGTCCCTATCTCTAGTAATGAATGTAGCAAGTTACAATTTAAATTAACTAATGTTATTAAGTGCATTAACATACAGCGCATTTGTTGTCCTTTGTGGGTATCCAGCAGGAATTCTTGTTTTGTCAGAATGTTAATTCGTCAATATTACAGACATTGGGACCACATTTTTACAATTCATATGAAAAAAATTTTTTTTATTTTTTTTATTTGAATTTCTTTGATGAAATAACATTGGAACAACGTTGACTACATGATGACGGACTAACATTGAACAGATGCCTCTAACCCAATATTGGAAAAAAAACGACATCAAGCGGTATTAATACCAAACCGATGGCCTGAGCGGGATTCAAACTCCAGTTGCTGCAGAGAGCACTGCATGCTTACCACTGTACAACTAGGAAACATGCTGTTGTGAGTTAACATTACAACACTCAGAGATGACACGTGACGCTGTGTGCGAGAAGCCGTTGTGTCCATCCCAGTCCTTGATGGTGACTTTAAACCATGTTAGAACTTTAAGGGACTTAGGATGTTCTCTGACACTCTGTGAATGGATGTTAATCGGTGTCCCTTCTCCAAATAATTGTTTCAATTTTATTGTTGTGAGGTTGTATTTGCAACGCTTGGGTTTTTTCATTCTACGTGATCTCAACATCATTTTATCAAAGTCATTCTTACTTTTAAAGACGATGTGGACGTCATTCCAACGGTCATCCAGCGTTAGCGTACCTGCTGTGTTTTATTTAAAATATGGAAATATAAACCAAACTAAATGAAATGTTCCATGGCACTGCACATGTCATAGTGTAATATTAAGTAGGTCACTTTTAAATATTTTTGGTACTGGTCTTTCTACTGAGGCCTCTCTATCATTGTGTATCAATATTTAACCCAGTAGTTTTTAGGTCTTCATGATTTATTATATCATTAAAGTTAAGAAATTAAAATCACATATGAACTCATATGCCAAGATGCCATCAGTCCCTTAACTCACCCCGAGCAGGTGGGAATAGCTAAAAACAAATTTTGACAGATTGCTCTGTAACTGCTCATAATTAATTTTACAGCTTGCCTGGCCCCTCCCTTCAGTCCTAGGAGGCTTCTGACAGCCGGCGTGACACGGCACAGCAGGCTCCATAGGGCCAATTAATGGCCAGGCTTCTCTCAGCACCACCCCCACAATGCTAATCCAGCTTCAGTGGGGATGGATGGATGTGCCGGGCACGCCACACCAAAGAGAGAGATTATTATTTTTTTTTTCCTATAAGGAGGATCTGGTTATGTGACTTGTGAAGCTGAGCAATGTCAGCTCAAAGGTCAAGCCTAAAATGTCAGAATCTGGAGGGATCAAAGGTCACCGATATCCATTTAGCTCCATGTAAACCTTTGTGCTAGTGTCAAGGTGCCTGTTGACTGATGAGGTGAAATGGGAATCGATCACTTGCAGGTAGGCAAACACACCGGCACTGGTGTTCAGTCAAACATTCATCAGAATGTGTACAATCGCTAAAATAAACACACGTGTCACTTCGGCCTGCGAGGGATGCATGCAGACTCGCGCATATAAGCGCATGCACACTTTATTGAAAGTCTTTAATTAAAGTAAAGATCAAGTCGGATAAGGATGTGTGAAATCTTAAAGCGTGTTGAATACACACAATGATCCACATACCAAGTTCAGGCTCTCTTTAAACAACGCCCCCACCCCCACCCCCAGCCTCATCCTCATCCCTACCCCCTTCACTCAGTCATTAGTGACTGATCAGATAAACAATTGACGGCTTCAAGGGAAGCCTGAACCCTAATGAACAGCTTTCCCATGAGCGACCGTCTCTAAAAGGAGGCTGAAATGAAGTTAATTTGCCTTAATATGCTGAACTATTATTAGGTGATAGCTGTAAGGCTCCGGGCTGGGATCCAGTGATAAGTGTGTGTAATGAGGAAATCTGAAGGCTCCACTGGATCAGATAATTATGTGCAATGGAAGTTGCTCACCCTGTCCATCCACTTTGACTTGAAACCCCTAAATAATGCAATGCAATGTCAAGAAAGATGAAAGAAGAATGATTATTATTATTATTATTATTATTAATGTGGAATTCAAATGAAGGTGCTTGACCATACTGTATGCACGAAGGAAACATGGCATGTTTAAGAGGTCATTCAGTTTGTGAACAGAATTCATTCATGATGATGGTTTCTCATTTATACTAAGCCAAACAGCTGATACCAGCAGACTGAGCTTCTGTGCGTTAATAGAAACTCTGACTTCCTGTTTCATATTCATGCAAATCTGACTGGAGTCTCGCCGAATTTCAAAGCAGTGCTCTGAAGATTCTGAGTAATCATCCTAATTAAATGCCCGTTTAGAGACTTAGAGGGTAAAAAAAAAAAAGATTATTTGCCTTTTCTCTATTTTCTTCCTTTTTTTTTTCGAGCAGTTACACTGACTGCCTAATTGAGATTATTAGTAGGATTATAAATAATTTCCTGCCTAGTTTTCAACCCTTGTGTACACCAGGAAACAATTTTTTGTATCGTTTGGCTTTGATGCACGAAGAAGATGAGACCATCGGCTGCAAATGTGTCCGGACTGGATGGTCTAATGAGAGTTTGGATAACGTGCTGGACTCGCTCGCAGTCCTTTGGTCAGCTCTGAAAAACATCCGTGGGGACAGACATCCAGCTGTGCAGAGCGCACACCTGTTCCGCCTCAATCACTCCCTCAATAAGATCGGGTTTACAGTGTCAGATGCCTGACTGAATGAGTCGTGTTGAGTCGATGGAGCTCCGTCAGTGCTTGTCTTTAAACCTTGGCCCTGGGCTAACCTTGTTACTGTGTCAGGCTTCCCCAAGCGCTCCTCCGCTTAATTAACCAGCAGTTGACCTTGTAATGGAGCTCGTCTTATCAGCGTAAGCACTCAATGCCTACGCGAACGCACTATCTCCAAATGTCTAATGAGAGAGAGAGACAGAGACAGAGAGATGTGTATTATCATGAGAGGGAGTTTGCACTTTTTGCCAAAGTTACAATGAGCAGATGTGTTTGTCGGCTTAGTTCAGTGTCTATGAAAGAATCCAAAGTTGTCCAGATTTACACCCCCGCACACACTTTATACACACCAACACACCCACAGCGGCGTATGCATCACAGTGTTATCTGAGACACTCTGTTCCTATTCATTGCATAGCTGATGGATGATCTGCTGAGGATTAGATGTGCACATGATCATCATCACCATCATCCTCACCAAGAGAAATGCGTCCCCAGAGTCTGAGACACGGCCAAGTTTCAGTCCGACTCCGTCTCCCTTCAAAGAAGCGAAGCCAGATTTGTGTAATGAGCCAAGCACGTGGCTCTGCGCCAGACCTTTTTCTACCGTGCATGGCCTCAAACTTGCTACTTTAGGCTGAATCTGATGCCTTTGTGACTGTCTGAAATCGAAACCTTACCTCATCAGTGGAAATTGCTCAGGGAGGAGAGGGAGCAGAGGGTTAGCTAGAGGCTGGTGCTGGAGCGCTCTGACCACTGCTACTACCTCTGACATTTCGCCTCTCGAGAGAAAGAGTGCAGAGAAATAATAACCTCATATAAAACCCTGGCAAAGGAGCAACAGATAATGTGTACAAACCCCATGTGGATCTAGGCGAAGATCCTTTTGTAATTATTCTCTCTGACATTTTCTGCTGGCAAGCCAAGCTTTCAGCTCACCTTCATGGTACTGGCTTGATTCCGCCTTGCAAGTGCGTTCCAAACAAGGATGCGATGATGGCACCTAGCGGATTGGCTCCTGGATTTTTAGTGCGCTCCGGGCCCACATTGAAACCCCGGTGTCCACATACAGTACAGAGAACCAGCCACCAGCTCGGAGACTACATGAAAACCTTTGTGCATTTTGTTTACGTTAAAGGCTAAATCGCAGAAATTGAACAGGATAAAGCATCGAGGTATGAAAATGTCATACTGTCATGGCAAAGGTTTGTTTATAGGGGATCGATATAATACATCAGTGTCTTTAGGAAGGGATCAAGTCATTATGCATGCTCAGGACAAAAGAAGCAGATTCTTCACCTCAATGAACAAATAGCCATTGTAGTTCCTGGTGAAGTTTGTCACCCGGTGAGCCTCAATTCTTCACACTGTCCTTATACTGTCTTTACTTCAATATCAAGGAGAAATTGTTTTGCAGATGTGCAGCTCAGGGGGGATTCTTTGTGGATTTGAACAATAGGAGGAGGAGCAGACATTCATAAGGATAGGGCAAGGGGCTTGACGACCCTTCCCTCTTCAGAAAGACCAAAGGGATTAGAAAATAATCCCTGCCGGCTAAACTGACTCGCAGAGAGGCATAATCTGATCCAGTGCACTATCATGCTAGAAAATCTCTTTCAAGCAACAAGCATTTCAATTCAGTGCTAAAATAGACCACATCAGGGTTGGCTTCTTTTTTTTTTTGCGCACAACATGATTTCTCATCTGTCTTGTCCTGGTCAGTGTCAAACATTTCAAAGGGAGGTCCTTTAATTTCAGTCATGTGTGCAGATGAAAAGCTTGACATGTGGCTTTGATACAGTCGTAAAAGGTATAGATTTAGAAACGCTTACTGTCTGTGTTGATGGACATATTTTTGCTCTAGTGTTAGAGATAAATCTGAATTTAATGACATGGTAGGAAGTGAAATTAAAGGTCAGGTCTCTGAGTATGTTTTTGATATTCTGACATTCATATATATATAACCTCCAAGGAGAAGCTGTCTCTCTCTAAGTAATGAATCCCAGTTTAAGACAAAATCGGAATGTAACTAAAAACTAAGACCTTGTCAGTCTACCCCGAAAGGTAGGAAATGTCTTTTTAAATGAGTTAATGAATGCACCTCCTCGGATGTCTCCACAAAAGGAAGCCTTTGGCAGCATCCGTCTGGCTCTTAATTTTCCTCTCCAAATATTTATATTGTCTTGTAAAACCTGTTCTAGGCCTCCATTCCACCTCTCCAATGTTCCATTTATTCCTCTTAGCCGCTTCAGTGTTTCCGTCGCTTGTCTGCCGTCCACGTCTTGAAATAGGCTCTCTCTCTCTGAATCGCCCAGCCACCATAAATTTATGATCCCATTTAATTCCCATTCGGGCCAATACCATCCTGGAGTCTGGCCATTTATCCTGATTCTACCCAGTGTCTTTATGGAGATAGCCTGGGTGGCATGCTGTAAAACACAGGAGGAAAGGAACAGGAACAGGGAAAGTGGTTGGGGGTGGGTGGGTGATAGTAGGCGGGGGGGGTTAATGTATAAATAGTATTTCTGCTCATGCTGTTCTGTAAATAGGGTTCATGTGCAGTGTCTATGCCTTGAACAACAGAGATGATGAGAGAAATCGTTTCCTTGTTGCTACCAACATAGCAATTAAGGCAGGGGGTTCGAAATAAAAGTAGTTCAAAACTGCATGCGCCCTCATAAAGCGGTATCCCTGTAATCACGCAGACGGTCCCAGCTCGAGACAGCCCAATTTACCAAACAAATAAGCTAAGACCGTGACATTTGAAAATGTGTCCCTTAATAAGACGAGTGTGGCCTAGTCTTGTTCTGTAGTTCATCAATTACTGCACCCACTCTGTGAATCAGCTATAGGTAAAACTCAGTTTTATATATACAGGTATAATGCATAAGAGGAGGAGAAAGAAAGACAATCAGTTTACATTGGACAGAAAGATATCCTCATTGTGTTGAGCAAATCTGTACCATCGGAATAATGTATTTCGTCCCACCAGTAACAAGACACATGCTTTTACATGCACAGTTAATTGGACTGCTGTCCTTGTCCCGTTATACACTCAAGGCAGAGGAATCGATTAATTAGCTAAAGTATGTCTGAATCTATTACAATAGGTACTATGTAGACAGACGACACTGCCGTATTTTTAGCGGCTTCTCTGGGTCAAAGCCCAGGGCTGTAACTGTGGCTGATTTCTGTGTCTTATTGAGATATACGTGCAGGAGTAGCCCGACTCCCAACTGCATTATTTTGGGGTGCTAATCTGACTTTGGTAAGATTGACTTAACATTGCATTAAAAACATGTCAGGTCACAATTTCCAGTTGTTAAAGGAGCAATGAAGGCCCAGCAGCATGGTGGCTTGGTGATTGGCCCTGTTGCTTTAGACCTCCAGAGTTGGGGGTTTGAATCTCAACTGGTATGTGTATGGAATTTGTATGTCCTACCTCAAGGTACATCACTGAGCATTGATTGTGATGATTGACAGGCCAGAGAGTATTGTACCCAGAAAGCATGCAATTGTAAACTTGTGATATCATAATGTTAGTGTGAACGCTTGTCTGTTTAATCTAAATTTAAAATTGAAATATAATGAATATAATCTCTGGTACTCAGACCCTTTTTTTCTGGTAACTGTGATAGTAAATAATTAGGCACCTAACACAGCCCACACACAGTCATCCGCCCTCATTCCATCCTCATACCTGTGCGAATGGACAGGCTTTGGCAGCCTGGATAACCAAGTAGTTTGTGTAGACTCCAAAACAATGTGAGGAATTCCCCCAGCCTGGTTTCTGCTGCACAAACCTAATGCTCTTGACCTTGAGTGTAAAATAAAGCATTTTTTTATTTGCTCTCATTAGATGAAACGATTAACATTCCTGGGCAAACAATTTGACACCGCTGCAGGCGTTAGCAAGGCAAGTATATAATTTCAGGAGTGATACACAGCAGTTCCTGAAGACCATGAATAATGCAGCGTTCAAGATCACTCAGTGATCGGAAGGACTTTGATGTTTTTCGCTAAGACTTTTGCACATGAAAAGTCATTAAAAGACTTGGCAGAGAACAAGGTGGAGAGGAGCGCATATATATATATATATATATATATATATATATATATACAGTGGTGTGAAAAACTATTTGCCCCCTTCCTGATTTCT
>JAOVVA010000009.1:3604689-3632793 GCA_028565275.1 Leiocassis micropogon | reverse complement strand
GTGTGACAAACATGCAAAAGAATAAGAAATCAGGAAGGGGGCAAATAGTTTTTCACACCACTGTATATATAAATATAAAAAAAGCTGTGCTAGTTCACTCCTCCGCTTTCCATCCTCTTGAGTTTTAACAGCTCTCCTCTCTAATGCCCTCCACAGACCCAGTGCTGACTGTGCTCATTCGGAGGTGGGTCTCTTAACGTCCGTGCTGACTGAGGCCTTGAAGTCTTTCCCTTGGTTACCAGTGTGCTTTTGTTTTCCAATCCTTATTCCCATTAGAACATGCTTCCTGTAAACACTCTCTAGGGAATGAGCTCATGCACTTTAAGTACAGGGTGCCAGGGCCTCCTCGAGACTTCTTTAAAGTCAGTCTTTCCCAAGTTTTTTTTTTTTTAAAGCATTCCCTCCATATGATGTGAACCTGGTAGGTATAATTAATTATTGGTGATGTAACGTGTGTCACGAAGGATTGCAGAGCTCGGTTGATTTGTCTGTGTTTACATCTCCTTGATGCAGAGGACTCACTGAAAGGTTGTCTGAGTGCCTCGGGCTTTTAGACTAAAGCCAAATTATTTACAGGAAGGTAGGGTGGGATTTTTACCTCCATTTTCTTCAAGCTAGTCATTGCAAAACTCTAGCCACTAGCCCATTCTCTGTGAGGGAGAACACTGCCAAAAGCTTTCATAATAATATAAAACCATGTACATGAGCAATCAATTGTGTGGGTTTTTTTTTAATGCAATTACAAGGCTCCAGAAACCGAGTTAATTGTGCTTTCTTAGAGGGATAGCTATTGTATCATCAATGTATAAATTCCTAACCTTCCAACTTTCAGTCCTCACCACTATCTTTACACGCCTGTTGAGCAGGAGTGAGAACGGGTCATCGTCGTTCCCTTCAATTTTCTCGTTTCCCGAACGTCCTTGATTACCGCCGCTGTTGCGCTCCATAGACAAGAGATCTTATTAAAAAAACACAGCGTCAACAACACCAAGCCAGTTCGATCTCTTTCAGGTCATTAAAACTGAGTGTTGTAATCCAGGATCAAGAAAAGATCAGGATTCCGCGCAAACCGAATTTGTTCAGACAAATTGGATTGCTTTTAACAAGCATGTCAGTGTAGCGTGGCCTTTTTTTCGTCCATATCTGTCAGAAGAATTTAAGCCTGGCTGGTGTTAGGAATGCAGTAATTGTGTCAGATGGTGTTAACTAAAGGTGCTGCATGTGTAGAGCATATGCATGTTAGCCAATGCCGGATATAGAAACGATCCATGGGATTTATTTCTAGTAGCCTTTCTAATGTTCTCAATTACAGTCAGGAGCGTTCGTGTTTGCACACATACTTGTGTAAATGTGTGTGTAGGTGAGGTCAGGAGTGGGGGTAACGGGAATGGATATATTACACTCCTTTCTCCTCCGAGGCAGTATCAGCTCCGTGGACACTGAGAACACAGGTAATCCCCTTGTCACCCCAGCCTGACACTGCTCTTAATCATTCCCGGCTGCTCTGATTGGTTGAGCGCAGCAGCAGAGATATTGTTAGGGCACGCTCCCTTCACCATGACCAATGCCTCAAGGTGAGATGTGGGTCGGAACATTCCCATCACAGAGGCAGACGAGCTGACACAGTTGTGTGCATTGTTTCGAGAGCACTTTTAAAGTGGGCTGTGAACCTCAGCCAAAACCTTGTAATATTAGGCGCAGGATTGTCAGTGGATGGAACTCCTTAGCATCATATCAGCTTACGCATCTCATTGTCGTGCGTGCATGTGAGCTTATTTACTTGTTGGGGTTCTTTTACACAAAGAGGCTGCAGTGCGAATAAGCCCAACCGCTGTGGTTTTAATTTTTAGTGGTTGATACATCATCTCGTGTAATGTTTACACACCTCGTCCAAATGCCAAAGCAAATTGCTGGGAGAACTGAAAACCTCGCCGGACGAAAAAACGGATTGTAGACCACCAACCTTGCTTCACGGGCAACCGTGCAGTGTGGAGACAACTACATGGCTTTCATGTGGGCGTACACACACATGCACGCTCACAAGAGTGTAATGCATAAACGTGTTTATATTGAAAAGCAGTAGATGCGACGATAGATGCACTCATGTGGCTCTAGAGGGGCTGATAAAATACTCGATCACTTGGGCCTGAACACGACAACACATCCTGTTCCACCTACATCATCCTGCTCTTTACCGCTCCCTCTTTTCGATATAGAAGTTGCCTTGTTAAGGTATATATCTAAAAAAATGAAGCAGTTTTGTGAATCTATAGTTTTATTCCCATATAATGCATCTCTAACTTTTATAAAAAATTTAATAATATTTTATGTAGACATTATAATAAAAAGGCTCTAAGTGGGAAGGTGTGTCATTCTCACCCAGTTCTCCTAAGATCCATGAGGCTCCAGATCCATGGCAAAGCAAGAGCTGAAAATGATAGATGATTTACATTTAAATATGGTGCCTGGATAAAGGTTCACACTAAGTATATGGGGTGTACTTGATGAGACTCTTCGGCGCAATACAACATTTGAATTGCGCAGATGGTTTAAAGAAGGCCCTAAGTCTATGAATGATTATCCCAACTGATTTGGCTCAGAACCTGCTGCAGTCGTTCCTGTGAGCATTCAGCGAGTGGAAAAACTTATCCATGAAGTAAGAGACGCATCTATCTGTGAGAACTCATACATGACCACTACTCGCACATTACAGGAACTCATCTGCGAGTTCTCCACAACCCCCACTACAATCCTGACCTGACCTGACTAAGCCATTTCCACATTTCGACCATTATAGGAGTTCCTGGAAGGCCAGTGTTCCAGTCTGATCTTTTTATCTTGATGGTTTCCAAGCACTAGTGAAACCCTGGTATAAGTGCATTAGTACATTAGCAGTATATAGAGAAATTAAGATTTTTTAAGTTTTTACTTTCATAATTATGTTCTGTTATTCTACACAGTTAAAAGTCCCAGTTTGACCTGAACTCCCCTTGTATATTGACAGCCACAGTAACACCTTTAAACATTCAGGTTAAGTGTTGTTTAGGAGGTAATACTTTTTCCCATTAGTCTTGCTAAATAATAAAAGACGCAAACATCAGTTTAGTAGCAGAAACATATTCACTATGAGCGTTCCCCTGTATTTTACTTACATACATTATTCACAGCATGATCCTACCACCACCATACTTCACCGCATGGTTGGGGCTAGGTTTGTGCCACACGGAATGCTTTCAATTCTGACCTAGAAAGCTAATCTTGATCTTATCTGAGGCAATAACCTTTTCCCACATCCTAACTGGGGCACTCTCAGGCATTCTGGCAAAATCCAGACACACTTTTATATAGCTGTTTTTGAGTAATAGCTTCTTTCTTGCCACCCTTTAATACATTATGGCATTGTGCTATGACAAAGTGGACAGAAGTGTCTTTACTCCAAAATTAAAGTGATAAAATTAGAGATATCTTAAAGAAATGGCTTGTCTGGCCTGCTTCTACTTTGTAATTATCGATCCAAAAACCAATAAAGAGTTCATAATGATTGATTGATTAATTAATTTATAACATTATTTTGTACCTTTTTCCTATTTAACTTTGCACTGCACATTTTTTCCACTTCTACAACCTGACCAAAGATTCTAACAATAACAGGTTTAACAATGACAGTATATGAGATAACAACATTCTAGGAACTTTTGGCTCATTCTAGGAAAAGTTGACTTGTAGTTCGGAGAACTGTTCGTTACAGTGGTTCTCTCTAATTTGGGTTGTAAGAGCATTGGTCTTAGACAAAGAATATTTTTTCTGGAATGTAAGTTTTCTCTAGCTGGGAAAAGATGTCACCAAATTCAAAGAGTTACAGCTTACACATCTTAGAACCTGTTCTACTGAAAATCCTGATAATAATCTCCGCTATCTGGGTTAAACAGTATTTCAAGAAAATGTGACAGTTGTGTTAATGATGCACAGTTAGAAAGCAGTTATGTCTAATTATGTCTAATTAAGAAGCAATCATGATCTTGTTAGAGAATTGATTTCCGTCTGCGTAAACTCAGAAATTGCCGAGAGGATCAAACTAAAATCGTTTCAGTTTTCTGTAAAATATCTGCAGATACGTTGCTAATGCTGCTTTTGAAAATCCGCTGTTAAAATAAGAATTTATGTACATGTATACTGTACCTGTATATGGTGTGGTGAAAGTGGAAAGATGACACATATTGGATACAACTTAATGCCTAAATGTTTGTACATGATTACATGAACGTGACTGTTTTGGCATTTATTCTTCTGTGTTTGTGTGCTTGTAAGCATATTTCCCTGAATGTGGATGCGTCTAAAACGTCTTGCTTCTGAGTGTGCGTGAGTGTGTGCATATGTGTGCGTATGTGTGTGTGTGTGTGTGTGTGTGTGTGCGCGCCTGCATGCTGGCGTGTGTGTGTGTAAACTGCTGGCTCTTTGGAGATAAGCCGTGCACTCATTCTCTGGGCAGACGGGCACAGAGGGGCTCACCTGTAGCCGAGAGATACCATCCCTCTGCATGTGCACGCGTTCCCCCCAGGCACCGGCCCAACACAATTAAAACAAGGAAGACAACAAGCCCGGTGCTGTGCCAGATCTCTCCTCTCCTCCCACAAGCTGGCCACACATTATCTGCTCTCCCCACCTTAATCACAATTTAAATGAAATATGAGGGGCATGTTTTTTTTTTCTTTTCAGCGTGGTTGCTTGGAGTTGCGTCGCTGCCATTTCGTCTTTGTCACAAACTCCTATGTGCTGCTAGTTGAAACTTGTTCAACTGTGTTTTTTTCCCCCCTAAAAGCGCGTACAGTGGTACCTCGGCTCGGAGGCGGGTTCTTAAGGAGAAATTTCGTATTGCGAAACGTGTTGCATGTAAATGCAGATAATCCATTCCAGCCACCCAGAAGATATTACCAATATTACCCATTTTCACCACTATATATATATATATATATATATATATATATAGTTTTTTTGCATATAAAAACATTTAAAACATTTAGAAAAGACATTTAAATGAAGTAAAATATGAATTAAGTAGACATTAAATCTTACTTAACCTTAATTTATGATTCTTCTTGATTAAAAACGAAGCTGAAAGTGTCTCTCTTTTCTTCATGCTACCGTATTTCATAACATTCTTGGGACCCATGGTGCTATGTCTTCACTAAATCTTGCCCAAATTACAAAAAATATATATACATATAGATGAACGCACAACTTAGCCGGTACCAATGATGGGCTCATGAGTTTTTAAAGGACCCTTTCAACCTAGTAGGGACATTTAGCAGAGCCCCATGGAGATGATTCTGATAAATATGATTTTTTTTGGATTTTTTTAATCATTATTAATAATTTATTTAATGTAGGACTTCAAGCTTAGGATTGTAGCTGTGTTTAATTTTTTCTTCCTTACAAGGATTGAAAGACAAACGTGTGTGTGTTTGTTTTCTTGTATGAGCCATTTGGAGGATACCACTGACTGGAAACATCTGTCTATTGATCTGTTCCTCCTGCCACTGAGCTGTTCACCCTAGACTTCACATAGCCTTTACACTCTTTACACAAATTAACACACTAACGTCCTTAATGGTTTTTTAAACTGGCACATGAAAGTGTTAGGATTAGCAGAGTTTGGCCTTTCCCTTTTATCAAGTGCTAATTTGGCCGTGAGATGTGTATGTGTGTGTATGTGTGTGTTAGTGTGTGTTAGTGTGTGTGTGTTTCTCTGAAAGGAAGCGCTGATAAATGCCAGTAATGGAATAACAGCAGGAGTAGGGTCATGTCTCTGATGATGTCATGCGCATTCATATACACACACACATGCACACACACACACACACATACACACACACAGGACATATGAGTTTCAGGTTCTGAGAGGGAGGTCTCTTTTCAGGATTACCCCCTGTCTTCAGAAGTATTGAAGTCAAAGTTTTTAACTGGCAGATATTGACCACTTCCTCAGTGGTGGTCAGTTAGTTTCCGCTGCTCAGCCACATTAAAGCCCGGAGCATTGTGGCTTTCTGCCCCCAGCGCAGTTAAAGCAGGTACAAGAAGGCAAATGGGAGCAATTACCTAGCGGCGGTAAGCGTTCCCCCTCTTTTCCTCACTCTTCCAAGATCATCTGGATCCCGTCTTTTATTCAGAGATTCCTTTGACATTGCACAAAGTGTGGGCTCTTTTTCTACACACCCACCAATAAACCCACCCATGCGCACACACACACACACACACACACACACACACTTAAAAACCAGCGGTTCAGAGTATATTTGTCCAGCTGTAAAGCGCACCTACAGCTTTCTAAGACGTGTACAGTAACAGCAGGAAAACAGATGGGTTGTGGTTGGAAGGATGTTCTGCCTCAAAGAAACTGCATTTGTGGGGATTTGGCAAGTTTTATGCTATCTCAGTGAAACTAAGCAGAGTCCAGAAGATAGGTTTGTAAGAAAGCTAATATCATTACTTCGCCTGACCATTACTTTCTTACATGCTTTTGTTCCAGTTATACAAACATCTAATCGTATAGATTAGTATATCTCTGCCCAGGCTCAGTTCCAGGGGTCATGAATTCTGCTATAAAGTCTGGATCGAATGCAATTTTACTGTGTTATTAAAACAGTTTATAGGCTGGGTACCACATGGGTTATTCTAGTTAAAAAGGCGCCAATAAATAAATAAATACTGTAAGTGAAGGCAGCATGGTGGTTTAGTGATTAGCACTGTCACCTTGCACCGCCACGGTCCTGGTTTGATTCCCCTTTTAGATCTGTGTGCATGGAGTTTCCCCCATGTTTGGTGGGTTTCCTCCGAGTACTCCGGTTTCCTCCTAAAGTCCAAAGACATGTAGATTCGGCTGATTGGAGTTAGTGCGTAAATAAGTGTGTGAGTGTGTGTATGTTAATGTGCCCTGCGATGGATTGGCACCCCGTACCTCGACACGTGCTCCGAGTCTCCTGAGATATGCTCCAGGCTCCTGTGACCCTGTATACAGGATAAAGCGGTATAGACAATGGGATGAGTGATAAATAAATAGGCATGGTGGCTCAGTGCTAAGTACTATTGTCTCAAACCTCCGGTGTTTTGGTTAGAATCTTGCCTCCGGCCCTGTGTGTGTGGCATTTGCATGTTCTCCCCATTCTTTATGGGTTCCTTTGGGTAATATGGTTTTCTCCAAGAGTCCCAAGACATACAGTGTAGACTGATCGGCTTTTCCAAATAGCCCATAATGTATGATTGGAAGTGTGTGTGAGTGTGTGTGTGTGTGTGTGTGTGTGTGTGTGAGTGTGAGTGTGTGTGTGAGTGTGTGTGTGTGAGTGTGAGTGTGTGTATGTGAGTGTGAGTGTGAGTGTGTGAGTGTGTGTGTGTGTGTGCTTGTGCCCTGAGCTCCCTGGGATAGGCCTGAGGCCCCATGTGACCCTACACAGGATGAATGGTATGAAAAATGAAAGAATGATTAAAAGAACTAAAAGAACTAGTATTTTTTTATTCATAGAGAAACTGAAATAAAATAAACGTAATGTACAGTATTGTTCAAAAGCCTTGAGCCACACCAAATTTCTTCGTATTTTGCTTTCAAAGAGACAAGAGACAAACCTTCTTGTATTTTTAATCTAGTCTTGAGGAATAGTTCTCCAGGCTTCCTGAGGGACTTTTCTGGCTCTCATGCTTTGGCAAGTTTTTGGCTCTCATTTCCAGTCCAGTCCCTGTACCTGAGCAGTTTCAGAGGAATGTTTTTTGTTTGTTAAGCCGCACAGTGACCTATGACTCATTAAAGCATAAAAACCCATCGAACTTAAGGCAAGAACCAGTGAGAAATAAGTGCAGAGGATGACAGATGATCAGGCTGGTGATTAGTGTACTGGTTACGCTGAATGCTATGTGGTTGGAACAGACGAGAGGGGAAATGAGGAATTTAATCCTTTGTTTAATGTGGAAAATATCCCACGAACATTACTGAACCGAAATCTAAAACCCATTACAATTTACGAAAATAGGTTTAAAACATTATCTATTATAATCCTCCTATTATAAATTACTAGAAATACACCAAAAAAATCTAAATAACATAAAAAAAAATAGAAAGGTAGCATGATACCACTTTTTTATTCGAGTGTGAAAAGTGGTACTGTTAAGGTTTCTTTTCTCCGCCACCTTGTACATTTTTTGTGTCACCTTTGTCTTGTTCTTAGTTAATCATGATATGTACATACTTCTACTTTCTCTTTTGTGTGTTCTTTCTGTTTCTTGAATATTTTACAAGTATTATAATTTAAGCATTTATGTATTTGTATAATTTTTAGTACTTTCGTGTTTCGAGTCAAGACAATGGCTTACCCAGAGCCACAGCTTATTTTAATTCAAATAAAAGTAGAACTCTGTTATAGCAACATACGTGGCTAGTGCTGCAATCGCTTTTACCAGTTTCGCACTGAATCAGATTCATTACGTTCAGCATTTTCTGCTGATATTAACCTGATATTAGATATTGAATAGGTACTGAATAATTCTTACTATAAGAACATCAAGTACAACCCATTAGTAAAATAGAAACCAGATGGGTTTCTTCATGCAATAAAATATAATAGTTCCATTTACATTGTGTGCCCTGTAAAGGCTGCATAGTTCTCACATAGCAAATCCATGCACTGTATCAAGGCCAGGAACTGGAACACACAGAGTGACCTGATTATGAATGTAGCTACAGCCTACTATGCATACGCATACATGAAAGATAGTAATGGATTGCAACACTCACACACTCACCAGCCTCGGGTGGAGGGACTGGGCAGCAGAGTCGGCAGTTGCCTGGATGGTGATGGATGATGCGCAGGATTGGGATCCAGGCTGGCTGCATGGAGCCTGGTCCATGTGGGCTGCCGTAGCCACTACTCCTCCAGTGTCATAATTAATCTTCAGAGATGAACCCAGTGCCGTTTCTCACTGGGAGGAAAAAAAAGTGCTACGCTCGGCAGGTTTTCTGCAGAAATCATACGTATGTGCAACACTGTGTTCTTCTGCTTAATAGAGATTGTTTTTAAAAGAAAATAATCTGGCGGCACAATGAAACATCAGGTGGCATTTTAATAAAACATAAGTATGCCAGGCTTTTTAAAATTGTGTTTTATCATTTCTGGAATTCTGTACTATTTTCTCAAAGTCAGACAGAAGAGGCCATCGCTCCCTTTTTCAGGATCAAAGGCTTTAATGGAGGCTCTTCTCATGCGCCGCTTGATTAACAGGGCAGAGGTGCCATCATGCCTCGTCTGGATAAAGTACCTTTGCTAACTCCTGACTGAGGAAGAAAAAAATACAAAGCCTGCCGAAGCGCATGGAAGAAAAACTAGTCTCACATCTCTTCTGTGCTGGCCTTTCTACCCGGTGATTGCAAGAAAAGATTTTCTTTGGCGCTGAGTACAGGCTTTTTATCCACACACGAACGTTAACAGTAAAGGGAATTAGATACCATGAATATAACCTTATGTTCAAGCTAACAAAAAGTTTTTGTCTTGTATGATTGGCATAAGACAAAAAAAGATCCTATTATAATTCCTCACTGTCATTTTAGGTAATCCTTTTACATTGTTATTGGATATCAAAAGAGCTCTCGAGGGCCTTTTTGGCATGTGCATGTTCGAATTTCATATTCATAACCAAACTTAATTAAGATGTTTAATGTGATTGTGGGCGATAAAAGAAAAAAATATCCATGTAACCACGACTAATAAATCTAATTAAATGTAAAGGGATGAGCTATGCACATTTTTGCAGTCCGTCCTACCAACTTATCACGCTTTTCAGTGGTATGTGGGTGTTATTAAAGAATGACTATTGGTATGTGCATGTGACTGTAAGTGTGAGTGTGTGTACTGTATATATATGTGTGTGTAAAAGACAGACATAACTTAATTAATCTAATCGTAAAATGCGAGGAGGCGATGGGTTTGAGTTGACATGATTAATTTGGTATCTCCTCCGAGCACCTCTGGGCATGAGTGTGTGTCAGAAACACGTTCTCTCAGCATTCGGGAGAGGGAGGAATCCCTGCGACGGTGGGGGGCTGAGTAAATGAGTTTTCGCGATGTGCTTCCAATTAGGCCCGCCTTTGTGATAATGCTGCTTGTACTGGCTATGCAGTGAGTGACAGCACAGAAATGCAGGGCTCTTTATTTTCTTTGATTTAAGTGTTGTCTGAAATGGCATGTGTGTATCACATTCATATACTATATAATTACCACCCTGCCCTCGTATAGGGTTGTAATTATATAGAATATGAATGCTTATTGATGCATCATATACAGTGGTGCATTAAAGAGCGTGTTAACGAAAAAAGAATGCAACAGCAAAAAGGAAAACATGACATAAGTCAAATGCACTTTGAGTAGACATTGATTATTGCTTAGGAAAAAACACATTTGAGTCAGTTATTCAATTAGGCTTTACCACAGTACTACCATGGTACCCACTGAAGTGCAATAGTACTCTATAAAGTCCTACAGTGCCTATAACAATAATTTTTTAAGTACCCCGGTAATACCATGGCACATTATAGAGTACCAGGGTAGGCATTATGGCACCTCAGTGGGTACAATAGTATGTACTACAGTATGGTTATGTGAATAATATGGTACTTATTAGGTACCACAGTGCCTACTGAAGTTCAGCAAGTATCTACAGTAATATGGTATGTTTGTACATATTATATCATATTAGGTATGTTGTTACCTACTACTGGTATGGCATAGTACAGGCAGTACTATATTAGACACCTGCTAAATCTAAAAGCACATCTAAAAGTTATGATGTCTAAAAAGGTTGAATAAATTAGTTGTCCCTTGTTTAATGAAATTCTTGTTGTGTGTTCACCTTTTATTCCTCACTGAGAGCAAACAAATCTGACTAGACTAGCTCTGCCATTGCAGGATTGTGTTAAGCTTTTAACAGACACATGCTAATGTAGTTAGCTAAAAAAATGTTGACTTAGCTTGTGCTACTGTGTAGGGCAATCAAGGCTAGCTAATTCAAATGTTGTTTTATTGAATGCTTCTGAATTCTTAACCAGTGTGTAAGCTAATATAGCTTAGGTGTCGATGAATGAGTCTTTTATGAAATAAAAACAGCAGAGATTGTTTGCTTACCGCTAGTCACTGCAAATTCTCACCTTGGAGCTATTTCTTAAATTCTTAGCCACCAGCTAAGACTTGAAATATAACAAATAAAGTGTTACCACACTTTAGTCGTTACCAAAATCTATTAGCTACTTTTGCACTTAACTTATGTGGTAACATTAGAGCAGAGATAGCTAGCTATGCTTAACTAAGGTTTCTAAATAAGACTAGCGCAGTCCTCTTAAGTATAATGTGCAGAGAGAACTATTTTCAACTTTTTCAATTTTAAATATTCAAAAATCTTTACAATTCCTTTGAATGCCACAAAGACTTACAGGGTTCCTTTCCGGTGTTATAACACATTTAAATACATTATGTTTAGAGGGGTCTGTCACATGGTTAATTATTTATGAGCGTATATTAATTCCTTCTTTCCTTGCACTTCTTAGGTTCTCGTCTCCGTCAGGAGGACTATCCGCCCCGGATCGTGGAGCACCCATCAGACCTGATCGTGTCAAAGGGTGAGCCGGCCACTTTGAACTGTAAGGCCGAGGGCCGTCCAGCACCCACCGTCGAGTGGTACAAAGATGGCGAGCGTGTGGAGACAGACAGGGACAACCCACGCTCACACCGTATGCTCCTGCACAGCGGCTCACTCTTCTTCCTGCGCATCGTGCACGGCCGTCGGAGCAAACCTGATGATGGCAGCTACGTGTGTGTGGCCAGGAACTATCTTGGGGAGGCGGTCAGTCACAATGCATCACTGGAAGTAGCTAGTAAGTGTATCTTTAGTTTTGTGCTTTGCTTTTCTCTCATGTAGCAACATTTCAGGATTTCTCACATCTAATTAGGGGAGGCTGCATACTTAGCATTTGTGAATATGTCAGACAGTCTGGTTTTGTAAAAAATGGCAACTGCAAGTGTGCAGTGGTCATGAAAATAGCTTGATCTGTGCCTACTGAATGGAGACATAAATTAGCATAGTTGTACCCTTTCCCAGTCTAGGCAGGTCTATGACAACACACAAAGATGTAAGACAAAAAGCTTAAAAACATTTTTTTTGGAAACCGAAAAGTATAATGGAATTATCAAAGTAGGTATATAACACAAATTGAAAAAGTCTTAGGATGAGACAGGCAGAGAGAATATCCATATCCATATAATTTTATTCGATAACAAGTCTCATAAATCACTCTAGGTCGCCAAATTTCCAGTGATATTAATCATGGGAAAATCTATTTGTTACACTCAGATGGTTAAAACTCTTTAACTGACATCTTGCCCAAAAACAATTAATAAAATAACAATCGTTTATGTACAGTATCTAGCTGTTTGGAGTCTACATGATTCCTGAATCTGTTAGCTTATACTTTAAAGCCCTGAGTTTAAGCCTTGGTTCAACAAGCAGCAGTTACATTACTGAGCTAGCAGAGAGAAGCGGAACGTATTAAAGAGCTTATCCATTGCTACAAAGGCGATCTGCTCTAAACTTTTCCACTTGCTATGTGACCCGCTGCTACAGATGATCCTGTAACGTTCCCTTTTTTAAACGCTAATGTTTCACTTAATCCTCAGAGGCTGATTTATGACTTTCTGCTGTTTCATTCCTTTCCCTGCAGCTGCGCATATGAAGGGCAAGCAGGGGGATACAAGAATAGGAAACTTAAAATAGAAAAAGAATATGTTTTCTGCGGTGAATTGTTTTGGCTTTTTTGATTTAAACAACCTGTAGGTCCATATGTTACAAGACTGTATGGAAATATAATATTTGTAAGCACATTGTTTTCTCTGAGATGTCTCCTGTGCTGAAAGTGGATTTCTAGGATGTCTTTGAACCTTTCAACTATTTTTTTTAATATGGAGCTGAAAAAAAAAAAACAATAGACTATAACTTCTCCCCAGCCGTGCAATGACAAACAAGTGCCATGAAGCTTCTCTGCCTTGGGGATAGCTGATAATGTTGCCTTTTTTTCTCTTACACACTTTATTAAATGGAAAAATTCTGACTTCATGCTCTCTCTGTGCTGCCACATACGCGCTCGCTACAGAAATGTGGTGTCGTTCATGCCCGTGGTTGAGTGCGGTTGATACTTTAATAATCTGCTACAGAAACACCACGATAAAAAATCTAAATTAAAAAAATGGAAATAAATAGGTCGTACCAGTGGCTAAGCAAGGTTTCTTCCAGATAGTCAGGGTTTCCTCCCTAAATTCAAATACATGCATTGTAAGTTGATTTGCATTCCCAATTTTTCCCCAGTGCATGTTGGGTGTGTGAGTCTGTGTATGCTTGTTGGTTGTCATTGGTAGCGGTCCTCAGCAATATAACTTCCCCTACAGCGATGACCTCTTATGTGACGTCATAGGTCACTGCGTCCAGCTGGATAGAAATAAACAGAAAGTTTAAGAATTTTGAAAGAAAGGAAATATGCAACATCTTGACCAGTCAGAATTCAAGCTTGAGGCAAATTTGTTATACTAACCATCTTCACTCTTTTGTGCAAGTGGTTACATTTAATTTGAACATTAATTCCTAGAACTCAGAGTTTTCTTAGTCACTTGGCCAACGTGCAAGTTTTGCTGGCTACGCTATTTGGCTTTCATTAATTTTATTACATGAGCCACCCTGTCTCTAATAAATTCGCTCCCTGTGTGGTCTCCTTCTTAGACTCCAAGGAAAAGTGATCTCTCATTGCAGTTTTCTGTCTGTGTAGCTTTCTAGGCCTCCCTTATTCAGCCTTTCCCCTTCTCCCACTTTCTATACATTATTAATTGTATGCTTGATTAATTAGATTGAAATTTAGCATGAGGATAGCATAGCAGTCTGCTCAGAGCATTGGGGAAAAAATCTGGAGCTAAATGGTTTGTTAAATTTTAGGAATGAGTGATTATGTGGTAAAGCGCTCGCCTTATCATCTGGAGATCGCGAGTTCGATTCCCGGGTGATGCTGTAACCTCTCGCAGCCAGAGGCCTAGAGAGAGCTGATTGGCCGAGCTCTTTCAGAGGGGAGGGATGAGGGGTACTTAGTGCTCCCACATTAATCACGGTTCTACAGCCAATCAGGGGCATCTGAGAGCTCGCGCACGCGGATGGAGCGGATAGCACTGTCCTCCGAGTGTGTTACGCTGCCCCTAACGGTGTGTGAGCGAGCAGTTCGAAAAGAGGCTGTCGGCTGGCGCCACGTGGTTCGGAGGAAACAAGATAGTCTTCAGCCCTCCCGACTGAGTGCTAGTAGTAGCCTTAATGTGGGAGCCCCCTAGTGACGGGGAGGAATTGGACACGACTAAATTAGAGAGATAATCAGGGAAAAATCCCCAAAAAAAAAGGAATGAGTGATTATGACAGAAAAAAGAAAAATCATACCTGAAGCTATTTCTCTGACATTTCCCATGTATTATATTTGGGTCTAAGAATAGTTTCAAAACATATTGAAAGATATATGTATACTACATGGGGCATTCAAGTCAAACCGAGACTTTTTTGTGCAGAACACAGTTACGTGTGTAAAACTCTCTTTATTTCTCTTAATAATTCCCTACTACACAAATGCACTCATCCCAACGTTTCTCTAGTACTTGGATACCATCAAGGTGGAAAGATAGAGCCATGATCGGGCTGCCTACTTCACGTCTCATATACTCACCTCCCAGGAACTCTTGGATTGCTTGGAGTAAGGTCAGAATTTTACGGAGGATGTGGCAATAACTCCCTGCCAAGTTTCTGTAACGTGCAAGTGGTGTCTGTGAATGATTGGGTGTACAGTTCACAATTTCTTTAAGATAGTTTAGATAAGGTAGCCTATTTTGAGCTTGCTAGGTACTGTATATCGCACCTGCTCTCTAAGTGACAGCTGAGTATATTAGAATATTATGTGTACATGTGTGTGTGTGTTTATGTATGCTGTTGTCCATTTGCAGGTTTGAAAAGGTGTTGCTATGTCACTAACAGGTGCGTTTTTTTCTGCTGACATTATGCTCAGTGAAAGGTTAGGGCAACCTCGTCAACACACTTTCCCCTGAATGACCAGAAACAAGAATGTAGCCAGTGTTCTAAGAATAAACCCCATGCCGGCTGTGCAGGCAGGTGTGAGCAGGTAATATCTGCAAGCCATGGGTCAGGGCTTGGGTAGAAGTGGACACACGACACATTTCTGTTTTGTAGTCTGCTCATCAGTGACTCCACACAAGTGGGAGCTGCATGTGAGAAGAAGGGAAGAGGGAAATGTTTCAGACATCACAAACGTGCCCAGCGACTTTCGGGTTGAATGCCAGGTCAGCTGACAGACTGATTGATGGATTGTTCGGTCATGTAGTAAAGGCAGGCGGTGTTGTCCTGTGTTCGCGAGGTCATGCAGTCATTCCTGAAACAAACCCCTCTCTGTCTCGGATTGCGACCGCTCGCACATTCTGTTGTGTTTTCGACCTGATTGGGCGCTGTGATTTAATGGTCATCATCTGTTGCCCAGGCTTGGTTACCTTTTAGGCTACTCTTGTCTGGGTCAGCATACAGAAGCTTAGTGTGTTTAGGAGCAGAACTTGCTACTCAGCACTGCCCTTTGACCTCAACAGTTATGGCTGCTGGTTGTTTTAACACCTACACAGGAAATCCTGCATTGCCCTGTGTTGCTCCCAGAATGTGCACATTGTTCGTTCACAGGGTGATGCTGATGTTTTAGAGAGCCAATCCCTTAAGAACTGGCCAACATTTTTATGCACGGGATTGCATTAAAACAGAACTTTCTAATACTTATCACCAAAATAATAACTGTAAAAAAAGGTACCAGCTATATTGTTTAGCATTTAAAGTTTTGTCCATTCCGTATCTATGCACAGCACAAAGGCATCATGGAATTTGATTGCACAACTACAATGTTTACTCACTCTCAATTTGGGAACACCAATCAGCATGTCTTTGAACTGTCGAAGGAAACCCACTAAGCACAGGAAGAGCAAGCAAACTCCATGCACACAGACCCGAAGCGGGACTCGAACCCGGACCCTGGAGGTGCAAGGCGACAGTGCTAACCACTAAGCTACCATACCGCCCTATGATAGTTAATTATTTATTTATTTCAACGAACATTTTGAGTGTATAACTGGTCAAAGCATTAAAATTAGCAAGAATGTCTGAATTAGCAATTAGGTTTGCCTTACGTGCTGCTAGGTTTCGCTCTAAGGGTGTATACGCGGAAGCTTATGGCCAGAAATGTGTACAAAAGATGGCAAATGCTCAGTTTGAGTTGGAAACTACTAGCTAGTTTGTTGAAGCTATCCTTAACAATGGAATGTGCATGCGGTCAAAGGATATTTTGCTAGCATCAAACTTAGCAATACAGTTTGCAGTATCAGGAATTATCAATACTTAGTCAAATTCAGTGACTCCACACAGCATGTAAGCACGAAATGATTATATGTAGAAACGTGCAAATGTTCAAGACAAAAGAAAAAATATATATTTTATTATGACTGTGACTTCCTGAGTGAAGTTCTGTTAGCATTAGAATTAGCAATGTATGTTTTGTTTAAACATACTGGCAGTTGAACTGATGCTCCTTCTTTGGATCACTGGTTCACAGCTACAATTATCTTTACATCCTCCGGCGCTGTTCATGTCTCATTTTAATGGCGCTCATGAAAATAACTTCTTGTTGCCATGGTGATGAAATGATGCTTGGTTCCAATCCTCAATTCTTCGTTCCAGCTCAGTGCTCTTTTGCTGCTGAAATGAATTTGTGGCTCTTTTATTGTTGGAAGCACATGATAGTTAGAGATTAGGCTCCGGCTCTGGAACCAGCACCACTTCCTTGTCGATGGGGGGAAAAGAAGCTAAGTGATGTGTATTCATCTGTCCTTGAACTACCCTCATAAAGTCCATTCACGTGCAGGTGACTTTACAAAAAAGTAGCTGCTTTATCCATTGTGAATTGACTAGCCTGTATGTTAGCCCCCTCCTAATATTAGCCGGAGTTTGAGAGCATCGAGCATCAGGAGTGTTCCTTAAGAGCACTCGTTCCTAAAGTAGTGGCTCCGTGTAGATAATCCCTCTCTGATTGCACAGGCCCGTGCTGCCTGTCTGCATCGGTTTCCTGTGTTTTCTGAGGGCCGCAGCTGTGTAATAAATCTAGGGATAAGCCAAGCTCAGCGACTGATTCAGGCTCCACCTGGACACAGGCTCAGGGACTGGCCAGGGGGCTCAAACATTAAGACTGCTTGGACACACAGGACAGAGGAAGAGTGCCTTGAAGAGCCACCGGCGGAAAAGTTCGAGTCGATAAGCTGTCGCTGTCTGCACCTCTTCTCGATAATAGCTGTCGCTTTGTTTTATCAGTGTGAAAAAGCTTCGAGAACGTCCCATGAGTCCTTGAAAATGAAATCAAGCATGGGCCGGCACCATCTAGATTCATTAATATTCCTCTCCAGTCTTCTGCCAGATAAAAAAGCCCCCATCACCTGATCTTTGTAGTGATTCCTAAGAGGGAGTTTAAAGCGAAACGTTTTCGTTGGAGACGGACTTAAAACCATCTTCTAATCAAACTTCCTGATGGCATCTTAGGAAAGCATTTGGTGGGGGATGGTGTGCATGTGTGTGTGTGTGTGTGTGTGTGTGTGTGTGTGTGTGTATGTGTGTGCGTGCATCCATCTGTGTGCTTTAAGCTCTCAGGGGGATTCCATACCTTCTGCGCTGTCCTTGGAAACAGCACTGCATCCTAGGAACGAAATATTTCTACAGCGGGGATGCAGTTGAAATGGGCGAAGTTACATTGATATGTATTTATGCAAGAAAGACACAGGAATGTGTCAGAGAATAGATATAGGAGTGAGATCGATTGTGGAGTTGAAGGACGGAACTGAAAAGCTAGGGAGATTGATGTTGATGAAGCAGAAGCAAAGAAAAGAGACTAAGAGGTGGCGAGGGAAGAGAAAGACGGAAATGTAAGGGGGAAAAAAAAGAGTCTCTTAGGATGATTGGTCCCTAAAGCAGCTACAGAAAGAGAGAATTATAACTTCTCTTTCAATAAATGTCAGGCAGGACAGTCGGCGCTTTGAATGGCCGCGAGGCCCGGACGAACTCTGGGAAATGAACACGTGTCTATTGACCTCCTCGAGTTGATTCAATCAACCGGCTTTTTATTGAGGTGAAGGAAAAGTCACCAGCAGCCAGCGCTAAAGGTTATTGGCCAGAGTCTTTCCGAAGCGTGCCGGACCGAGCATGTTTATTAAACGGGGTACACTCTAAAGATAGCGAGGCTGGTGATTCGGAATAAAAAGTTCAACCCGAAGTCATTGTGTCACCCCGTGCTAAGCAAGTAATGAGTCATCAAGCACTCAGGCTGACTAACGATTAGAACAACGGCACACGAGTACAGCCGAATGTACAATCCCAGCTGCTTTGTGTGCTTGTCTTTGACTTTGGTGAGAAATACTCCTTGTTTACACTGTATAGACAATATGGGACATGACTAAACCTGATTTTCTTATGCAATACCAGGTTTACACTGAGAAACTGGGGAAAGCTTGTTTTTGGAGAGAGGCATGTGTGCACTGGACCAATCTGCTCTTTGTCCCATTACTGTAGCTCTGTTTCTTCAGTGTGGGTGTGGTATTGAAAGCAGGGCTTAGTAGGGAACCAGCTAGCCATTGATAGCTCCTGGGAAATTTTTAATCAGGTAAGTTTGATCAAATAAAAAAGGAGAAGGTAGAACAAATGCCAGGGATGAGAAGTTCTGGGTGGGAAGGCTCGGGAAACTTTAGGGTATTTTACGATTTATGATTTTAATTTGTGCCATGATGAGATTAGGAAATGTTTCTTAAGCATCTTGGTGCGTCTTGATTTTTTTTTTAATCTACGATGTGATCATTTATTTCTATAAAGGGTGACACGGTTTGTGTACTTTTTTTTATTGTTATATTAATGTTTTAGACACGTTTGAATCTTTCGGATTTCAAGCTCTGCGTTGTGTTGCCTGATGTTTATTAGAAGACACTTTTAATATTTTGGCCAAGTGATCCATGGTGTTTGATGCAGGAAATAAATAAAAACAGGTTATCTGTTTAAATTTATAATCTTCATTATCTTTATTAAATTTATAAATCGTTATTTCTGTGGTTGAATATAAAAATGGTGTTAAGATGGGCACATTGTAGTGCACTGCATAAAGACATTATATCATAACCTATAATATACATCCAACCGAGTAATTTAATTGGGCGGGAGCTATTCCATGAGTGATGATATAGAGCATAACAGCACTGGGGCGTTTAACTATATACTTACACGATCATGCAGTAACTGGCATGGGTAAAAGGCATGGGTAAAAGTGCCTGGGTAGGCATGGGTAAAAGTAGGACAGTACTGGAAAGAGGAGACAGCAACTGCCTGCTTAAACCCACATTCAAGACCAGTCACAGAAGCACTTTCAGCAAGAAAACAGTTAAACAACAGTACAGTAGTACAGTAAAAGAATACAGTACAGTCTGAATTGCTCCTGAACCATTCTTGTTTTGTTCATGGTTAACGTGAGCTACAAAGCTAACTAGCTTCTAACACATGGCTGAATCTTAAATCCCCTTCTAACTCATGATCAAGGGCATGACAGGGATTGTACAGCCTACAGTGCACACTAGTGCTTTTCATTTTATGCACTTGTGGATTAAAGCCCGAAAACCTGGAAGTTCGCTGATATTCTAAAGTGGAAAAAGTGGACATATTAAGAGGAATTAACGAGATTTACACCACTGTCCACCACCTCACCTTTTTGGCTAAAAAGCCACTGTTCATTACATTACCTGTGACTCACTAGTACTAGTAACACTAGTTCCGCCGGATGTATTAGCAGAGCGAAATAAATGGCTAAATAAACAAACTAATCATAATACAGTATGCTGATCAGTGATATTCAGTACAACAGCACTCCCTCTCGTGTGATATTGCTTAAATATATACGATGCTCAATAATGTTATATTGTACCCTATACAGTGTGCATATATACAGTAGTCAGTGATAAACCAGTTTTTCCTGTGGTTGAATCCCTTTTTTACCGATAAGTAAATACACCATTTAGGACAAAAAAGGATCTTCAAAAGCTCTTTGGATACTGAAGTGTTCTTACCTTCCCTACAGGGAAACTCGTTTTATAGAGAAATTCTTTGTTGTCGAGTTCAACATCGAATCGTTAAGGGTCCCCCTGAGGGCCAACTAAAGAACACTTAAGGATTATATTTCCAACTTAATGCTTTAATGTTTTTTTCAGTCATGTCTGAATACCACCATACACACAGAAAGACAGCTTTTTTTTCTTTTTTATTTAGGAAATGAATCTGTCCTAGACAGCTGTCTTCACTCTTTGAATACTGTGCTTGTGTATACAGTATGTATATGAGTTTCCTGATCTCTGACAGCAGATTTCCGTTTCGGAACGACACTCACGTTCTCAGAGTGTTTTTAATGTTTATACTGTTGCTGTACTGTACATTCCCCTACATGAGAATAAAGCTTCTGCAACAACGACCTTAACGTTATCCTACAACCAAAGTGTGTGTATATTTTTAATTAACAAAAGCATGCTGATTTTAAGTGGTGTGTCTGCAAATGTGTGCATGTGTGTGTCCGTGTGTGTGTGTGTGTGTGTGCGTGTGTGTGTGTGTGTGTGTGTGTGTGGTATTAGATTGAGCAATTAGATTGTAAGGGTGGGATTGGGGATTTAATCATTTCAGTATTGCAAGATAAATACATTTCCCCACTTTTCAAAGTTTCCATGGCTGATTTTTTTAATCAGTGTTTGCTTAGAGAGAGAGAGAGAGGTTCTGGATCCTGGTCTTGGAGTGTTTCTTAATTTTCCAGTGTTTGCTCTGCAAAAATAACAACAGCAGCAATTAATGGATTTGTTTACAGCATCTACCAAAAACTGATGGCTTGGAGATGACATCATGTTGTTACCATGACAACGCAAATAACATCGCTTACTTTAAACTCATTTCCTTTCAATCAATGAACCTTGTTTGAGCGTGTGCACGCTGATCAGCCATAGAATTGCGATGAAAATGATTAAACCCAGTATTGTGTAGGTTCGTCTCGTGTCACCGGGGCGGCTCCGGTCTCTTGAGGCACGAATCCACAAGACCTCTGGGGGTGTGCTGTTGTGTGTGGCACCAGGATGTTGGCGGCGGATCCTTTGGGTGCGGTGAGTTGAGGGGTGGGGTCTCAGGAGATAGGACATGTTTGTCCAGGGCGGACCATGGATGCTTGGTCAGATAGAGATCTGGGGAATGTCCCGCAGGCATGGGTGAGCCTTGGGTGCCTGTGATCCTAGGTACATAATTGGTGATCGATGTTATAGACTTGTCATATAACCTGTCAGTGGTCATTACGTTATGGCTGATACATTAGGGAAAATACATACAGTATCTAATAACTCGTACATGATGTGTCTGTAGTTCCGGTATCATTGTCTGTAATGATGTCTTATTTAGAGGCTTATTTAGAGGTACATACACGACAACAGTGACGGTACAATGATACAAAGGGCTCCAAATCAGACTTAAAAAATATGCATATGCGTAATACAAAGAAGGATCATAGCAGGTAATAGCAGAGGTATATGACATGCCTACATAAATACTTACAGTATGAAGATCGTTAGACATTTATAAAAGGAATATTATTCATTGATTTTATGTTGTTTATTTGTTAACTTCCACATGTCGTTATCTCAGGGTTAAACCTATAGGCTGATTCTTAAATAGTTTAGTGTTCAGTGGAAAAGCCGGGATGAAAAAGTGGCCCTATGGTTCTGATGTCGTTTACTTGATTATGGCAATTCAAGCGATTATTTATTTCTTTTTGTTGGGATAAAATTTGCATTTCTTTGCCTGCTGAGAAAAAGCCAGTGCTCTTTCGCTCGCAAAGGAAAAACCACAATGCTAGACAGAGGGGAGGCTTTTGTAGAGTTGCTTGAGGAAAAGCAGTAGTGCTGTGTGTGTGTGTGTGTGTGTGTGTGTGTGTGTGTGTGTGTAGACACGTGTGTGTGTCTGTCTATCTGTCTGGGGTGGGGGAATGTCTCTGCCTTCACCTCCTTCCCTTCTCCTTTGTTTTGCCCCATTGTGTCTTTTTCACTATCAAGACAGTAACCATCCACGCTTTCGGATTCTGCCTCAATATTTAGCAGAACCAGACCCCCCAGACACAAATAAACACAAGGACACACGACTACCTGTGGAGAGGCAACTCATTAAAGATCCAGGAGAGCCGAGGATCCTGCTTTCGCTCTCCAGGTCTGTGTTTGTCCAGGAATCGACAAGACTAGACTAGATGAGTGAGACATTTATTATTTTATTGTCTCACTAGCTTATATAAATCGGCAATGGCCTCAACTGGAAATCTTCCTAATGAAAGCAGTGTATCACACAGTTGGGCTTCGCTCAGGATGCCGCCTTTGACTGAGTATGTGTGTGGTGTGGTGGCGTGTTTGTCTTGTCCTCTCAATTTATTTGCTCCCACTTGCCTACTGTTGTTCATTAAGTTGCATCGAATGAGGTTTAATATAAGGAGCAGATAAAGTCATTAGCGGTGAAAAAACTGGCTGGAACAGAAGAGTGTGTTTGTGGCGATCAGCCGTTAGCCGGGCTTGGAAGAGCAGGGGATGTGTTATCAGCCCCCGAGCACAAAAGAAAGGTGGGACGGCGTAATGAGCGCCGGAGCTTTCGCTATTCACGCACCTCCTCTCCCCTCCTCCCCGAATAGCTTCTGAAGATGAATGCGGTGCCATTGTGAATAGTGAGTTATCAGCAAGGCAGGAGTTCCTTCCGTATTACCCGTATTATAAAATGTAATTTAACGTATGTGGCAAAATGCCCTCTCTATGTCTGTTTCCTCTGTTTTTCTTTTCTTTTTTTTGGGAAGCCGTCCCTATCTTTGGAGAGTAAATTGCTGACAGGCAGAGAATTGTGAGACACTGGGGAATGCCTAGCGGTTGTCTGCGAAGAAAGGCTCATGCCTTGCCAATTAAAATTTGATGGGGTAGCGGTTGGTGGAATAGAGAAAGAGAAACCGAAAGGATTAAGACGAGCCGGGTAGAAGTTTGCCCCGCTCCGACGTTCCTGTTCAGCGGAGCAGAGTCGAGCAATGCCAATATTTGTCCGGCGAGCTTCTCGAGTGCGCAGGATAGCTCAATCTCCTTCTATCTCCTAACCCAATGAAGCCAAGAAAGACACCGTCCGGCATGCATTATTGAATTTCTGGAGATGGCCTATTTACTCCCTGTGTGCTTGCAAACCCCCAGTAGAGTTCCTTGAGCAAACGTAATGAGAATGAGGGTGAAAAATCTCCAATGTGGGCCAAGGCTCCTGGCCTGTGATCCATCACCAGCAGCCACGTATGCAGCTCTAATTGTTGTGTGTGAGCCTCTCTTAATCCTGCGCTGCCTCCGCTGTCACCAGACTTTATTTATACGCTCATACCTGCCTCTTTTCTTCACTGGCTCTCTTCCGTTTTTCATCTCTCTCTCTCTCTCTCTCTCTCTCTCGCTCTCTCCTTGCCTGTAGCCAGAGGTTGTCCGTTTAGAGATATGATGACAGACTGGAAGAGAGACAGATGTAAAAAAAAAAAGAGGCAACTATTATGACATTGGAGAGTATGTTTTCGACCGAGTCCACGGTCAGTTTTATCAGGTCAGACAGAAAGCTGGAGCCTCCTCCTGATCATGCCCGGTAATTCCATTGTGGGAAGCATTCAGTACACAAAGAGGTCCTGTAATACAGTCTGATATCCACACTAGCATGTTCCTCTCCTCCCTCTACTGTACTACACCGCTGTCTAGATTAGAGTGGAGGGGACAGAGTGGACTCTTGTGTTTGTAATCAGCTCTGATTGAGTCCTCTCTCACTCTCTCTGTCTTTCTTTCTCTCTTTCTCTCTCCGATAGTGAAAGGACAGCTTTTTCTGTAAAGCCTTGGGGAAAAAAAAAATTCTTTTTGGAAGGATTTTCGTATTCTGTTATCAAACTCTTCCAGTCCTGCCATCAAACAGCAGCAGTCTGTTCGTACACTCCTGTCTGGAAAGAAGTTTGACAGCCCTGCTGTAGACTAAGCAGAGGATGAAGCATTTCGTGTGCACTTCGCCATGCTCATCTGGCATGTTTTGTCTCGGTGCTGTTTGTTTACAGTTTGAGTGTTTTTGGTATGTTTTTTCGGTGGTTAAATTGGCTAAGTAGGGTGAGGGTGAAAGCGGGGCGCTTAAGCGAACAGACGTGACCAGGGCAAGCTGCAAGACTGGAAATACAGCTATTGATTTTTGGCAGATGCTTTTATTCCAAAAAAAAAAAAAGATAAGCTACAAATAGTTGTGTGATTTTAAGTGCACACAGTTGCTCTCTAACACTTCTGATCAATGAAGCTTAACACTAAAGTTGAAAATCAGTGCAGTACAAGTACAAGACCGATTAGGATTCACTCACTCACTCACTCATCTTCTATACCGCTTTATCCTGTGTTCAGGGTTGCGGTGACCTGGAGCCTATTCCAGGAGGCTTAGGGCATGAGGCGGGGTACACCCTGGACAGTGCCCATCCATCGCAGGGCACACACACATACACACATACACACATTCACACACTACAGACAATTTGGGAGTGGCAATTAGCTTCTTTTCGGACTGTTGGAGGAAACCCACCAAGCACGGGGAGAACATGCAAACTCCATGCACACAGGGACGGTAACCGAGCCTGGCCGGGAAACCAACCCGGACCCTAGAGGTGCAAGGCGACAGTGCTAACTACTACACCACCGTTCCGCCCAATGAGGATTCATAGTCTGTTCTAATCTCTACCCCTAATTTCTAACCCGAATACCTAACCATAATCCCTTAACCTTACTCTTATCCCTAACCCTAACACCTAAACCTAGCAAGACCAGTGATTATTCATTGTAAGCATTTCTTCTGATATACCATGATAACTCCAGATTAATGGTCTAAATAGGAAAAAAAAAACGATTGTACCAGTGGATAATATAAGGTTCTATTACAGATACTATTTTTGAAACCTTTATGTCAATTAATATCCATTCGCACAATGGTTTCCCTTAGGTTTCTAACAGCGTTTAGAAGATTCCGTCCCACAGCGAGTGTATCTTGCGCATCCCTTAGTTTTGTAAAGTTAACTCTCTGTTTAATTATGCTTAGGAAATATTACCATGATTACCCAAATCCCAAATCTAATAAGGTGTAAATCTGGTGCTTACGTCCAGATTGTCAGAACAGATCTCAGACATTAAGCAGGGTTGTTTTTTTTTGTGCCATTTTGGCTGCCTTCCAATTTAATATTTTGGTAAATTGCTGTTGGCTGGTATTTGTTGGTGGCCTTGATTATTATGCATGTGTAGTTACTGAAATCAACAGCATGCTCTCTACCAGTGATAAGCGCTCAGGGTTCTCACTCTTGAGTCCCGCTCAGTCCATCATTTTGGTTTACGTCTTGTTTAGATGTAATTTTTGCAACAAAGTGTTAGAAGAATTCCTTCAACGTAATTCATTTAATACCAACATTGTCTTAACGTATGTGAGGTTGCCAGACTAACACCAGCAGCAACATAATGTTTTGACAACCAAAAATTTCTCCAGGGTCTTAATTCATTCCTTCTGTCACTTCTATATACCACTTATCCTGTTATCGGGTGATGGGGGACTGAAGCCTGTCCCAGGAGACTTTGGGCGCGAGACAGGGCACACACTTGACCCTGCCCATGCATTGCAGAACAGACACTATGTGCAATTTTGGGAGAACCAGAATACCTGGAGGAAACCCACCAAGTATGGAGATAACATTCAAACTCCATTCACCCAGAGCCTGAGGCATGACTTGAGGTGCGAGGCCACAGTGCTAAACACTACACCACTGTGCCACCCTGTGTCTTAATGTCTGTATTATATAGTCCTAACATAAGTACAAGGAGGGGAAGGGTTGAGCAGAAAAGAAATGTTTGGAGTAGGGAACTGAAGATTCTCTCCATCAGGACTTGTCTTTGAGCAGGTGTTTATGTTTGTAGCTGATGAATATGTTAGGGGGCGAGAGGATGCCCTACACGTCACAAATTCCTTCAACAAGCCTGCAGTGACGGCTGCATGTTTGCCGAAGTGTTAGGTTTATCCATGCGGTATCTGTCACTGCTTTCTGTCTCGTTTTTTTTTCCTCCCCGCTCTGCTAGTCTTTCCGTCCCGCAGTAATACCCAGCTCCCTGGCTCGCAAGGGTCTCGCCTTATCAGTCGCGTGAGGTTAAAGGTCATCAGCGCTCGCCTCAGTCACGGATGTCCCCTGTGAACCATAAAGCGCAGGTGGTCTGTTGTCAGACGGGCTCTTCTTGTTGACTTTGCTTTCATCTCCGAGCCAACAGAGCAGACTTTGAGGGTGATGGCATCCAAATTTACTCATGGGATTGATACGGAACGCCTCGGCATGGTGGTGCTTTTGTTCTCTGACAAAGAAAGAGTGCATACAGACATGCAGAAATGCACACACATATACACACGCCCACACAGACACACGTGTAAACCCCCTGTTGAGATATTGTTTTAGGAAAACTGCATTTACTGACAGGATTGGGCGTTCAGGTCGTACAGCCTGTCATTAACGTTATCAAATGTGCTTCTATGATCAAGCAGACGGCCAATTAAATACTTACCATGCCATAGAAAGTGCTTTTCAGCGCTCTCAATGGATGCAACCCAGACGCTTAAATTACAGAGGAATGCAAACCAAGTGTTTTAGCATTTGTGGCTGGAGGTAAAAAAAAAAAAAAACTCACTTGGTAAGAGTGCTCCTCTTCACAACGTGACATTCATTTATGTGTGCATTGTTAACATTGGAAATTGTATCGCAAGCTCTCGACAGACTCCAAAGCAGGCGCTTTATGACACTTGACAGCGGATGGGCAGGGCTCGGAGCCGGTTTGGCTTGGTTTTAGCTAGGATAATGACTTCATAAGGGCTTTTGTAGACAATACACCTCACACTTTTAGTTTGATTAAAAGCTGTCACAGGTCTCTGCATATTAACCTTTAGACCAAGTTCCAAGGGATCAAGGAACCAATGACCGTGCAGCGCTGTGTTGGCAAACATGAAGGCCTGGGATGAAAGAAGCTGTCAATGTAGAATCAACACATTAGCGGAGGTGAGGGATTATTGAGGAATGCAGTGATACCAGGAAGTACAGCTCACCTGTAAGGTGTGTAGTGTAGACATGTCCATCTGTTTTTTTTTTTTATTATTATTTTCTCGCTCGTTTTTATGATTAGTTCGCCCTCGGTTTCACTCCAATTTCCGAGCTGAAATTGGGATTGAGAGATGATTAAAAAACTTTCAGCCCTTCCAAGGAGCTGAACAATAAAAACAAAGTGTGCAACGATGTGAAAAAAAAATCTAAAAGAATTAGTCATCCCAGGCTTTATTGGAATCGCTTGCTCTTTCGCTGAGAAGTTACAGTTATTGCGTTTGCTTTGCACTTTGCCCCTCTTGGCAGACTTCCATCCCGAGCTGCTTAAATCTTTTTTCAAAAACTTTTATCCAAGATGCAGTTCTGTTCCCGAGATGCTGCCATGTCCAATGTGTCGTGTCGCAAAAGAAAAAGAAGGGGGCCGAGTAATAGCAGGTGGGAATGCGTGTCTGCAGACTGTATTTTGCGGCTTAAGGGATTCGAAAAAGTTCTCAATCTGTAATTTAAGCTCGGCACGTATCTAAGCCAAGACCGATACATATCGAATGTCAGGAGAAGTTGAAGGGGTTGCTGAAGTGTGAAAAGAGGTCATCTTGCACCTCGGTAGTCACACACTGACACACACTAGGGTGGCTGAATGGGGGTTTGACAGCTCTCAGCTACAGTGTAGCAGCTTAGTGCAGAATTTCACTGGCTTGAGGGAGAGCGTGTATTAGATCGACATATCAGTTCTAAGTTGAATGTTTGTGTGGTTATATATATATATATATAAA
>JAOVVA010000009.1:3578663-3604589 GCA_028565275.1 Leiocassis micropogon | reverse complement strand
TATATATAAACAGATTTCCATAATTCACACTAGTCTCATTAAATAGGAATTAAAATACTATACTAACACCCTCGAGGCAGGATTTCAGGTCTGAAAGCAAAAACTTTTTGCATCAGGTTCCTCAAGGGTGCCATTACTTTAAGGTGTCTGGGCAGTCAGTTCCCATCACTATGATGCCCCTGACAGTCAAGAGGCACCTGCCTGGGGAATCACCATTTATGATCGGCATTTGCACACTACTGAAATTAAATCTGAACCATTTGAAAGGCAGCATTAGAGATGACCACAGGTGCTGTTCATTCTGAATCATGTTTGAACACACTAGCTGCGTTCCAAACGGCCTAAAGTACCCTGCGAAGTATACTACATAGGGTGTTCAGCCATGTTAAGTGTGATTCCAAACCGCGGGGAGCGAAAATGTTCAGTTCAAAGGGGACTGCGAACGTTGTAGGGAACGAGTGACCATCAGGTCTTCACTTCACCGGAAAAGGGGGGGGAAAAATCTCCTTACATCTTTAATCAATTATAATTATAAATAAACAACAATTTATTTACAAATTATACACGTTCAATAGTATGTTTTATAATGGTATCAGCTTTTGTTTCAATAAATATTTAAATAAATAAATAACGGAGGAAGTGACGTTTGTGCTGGTGACTTTGCGGAGTGTCACCGAATGGTGATGTTTTGTCGAGCGAAGTTCACTTCGGAATGGAACGCAGCTACTTTCTCTCGTTCAAGTCAAACTGGGAATAACAGTATTAAAGAACACAATTATAAGAGTAAAAACTACCTTTATTACATGGACATAATCCCCCGATACACCAATGAACTTTTCCAAGACGTTCACTAGTGCTTGGATAACATCAAGATTTCTCAGCACACCGGAGCCATGATCTCAGGGACTTCCTTCTTAACGTCTGAAACGCTGGCCTCTCAGGAACTCCTTTAATGTGGAACAAACATGTGGAAATCTCCTGGAGCAAGGTCAGGATTGTGTAATGATATGTGGCAATAACTCCCAGCCGAGTTCCTGTACTGTGCAAGTGGTGTTCAAGAACAAGTTTTAACAAGTTGAAACCTTCTGGAAATGTCAGCCGGTTTTTATGGTTTCATTCACATGAAATTTCACAAAGTGCAAGTCCCGGTTTGACTCGAACGCCCCTTGTGTGTAACAGAGCGAGATCTCAGCAAAGATCTCAAAGATGTGATCTTAGTGAATTGACAGTGACATGCTTGATGATCAGATAAAAAAAAAAAAAAGAAAAAGAAATGCGTAGGACAGAAGACTACGGCAAGATTGGTTCGAACTGACAGGAAGGCAACAGTAACTCAAATAAGCACTCTTCACAACCGTGGTGAGCAGTAAAGCATCTCTGAATGCAAATGACATCGATCCTTTTTGATGGTGGATGGGGTCCAATGGAAGAAGACCACATCAGGTTCCAGTTCTGTAAGCAAACAGGGATCTGAAGCAACACAGGGGAACATGATCATTGAGCTGTCATTGTCTGTGCTTGCTGTTTGCTGCTGATTAGCGCTTGTTGTTTCAAACTGTTCTGATGTGCAGCGCTGATATCAGACAGGTGATGTCTGATAGAGGGACGCTGACGAGGCCTGGAGAGGAACGCTCGAGGCTGAATGACTTTCAGATCACCGATCTGAAACAGACAGAGATGAAGATTTATCCACCAAAAGCAGTCCAGTGGGCCAGTATCTTAAAAAAAAACCCAAAAAACACTGACATCGATGTTGTTGGGCACAGGGAGGGGGTCGGGACCTGTTCGAAACGGGGGTGGTTGGGGGGGCAGGTAGTGCGGATAGAGGGACTTGTCAAGGACCAGCTTGGTAATTAGTGCTACTGCCTTCCCCGGTCTTTTGTTCCTGCCGTCTCTTTCATGCCAGGCGGTGCATGTGTGCTTGTGTATGTGTATGTGTGTGTGGTGAAGGAAGATGAATAGTGTTGGTTTCCAGCAAAGCTCAAGCTCCTCTTTCTTTTCTGCTTTTTTTTTTTTTGCTGCCGTCTCCCCGTGTTTTTCTCAGAGGAGTACTTTGTTGTGCCGAGTTCGGCTTTGCTGGACCTGATGCTGATGATTCACAGAGTCTGTTAATTGAAAGATTTGGCAGGCAGGTACAGTAACGGTGAGCCTTAGGAGGCATGTACGGAGGAAAAAAAAAAAAAAAGGAATGGAAAATCCAGTAATGAAAAAAAGAAATCCTTTTCCCACTTCCAATGGAGACACAAAGAGACATATACATATTTATGCACACTGCTCGTTTGGCCTCCTCTGGCCGGCGATTGTGTCCCTGAGGTGTGTGGAGATACAGAAGCCTGCGGATATAGACTCTGAAACCCCCTGGTGGGTAATGCTAAGAAAGATGGCCAAACTGAGGGGTTTGTGTGTGTGTGCTTATTGGCTGTGTACGCATTGATAATTCATATTCACTCTTTTTTTTTTGTTTGCCCAGGAGCTTTTTTCTGCTCTCCTTTTGCTCAGGGGTTGACAAGCCCCCTCCCCAACACACACACACACACCACACATACACGCACACACCCTCTTCCACCTCCTCCTCCTATTCCAGAGTCTACTCCTGCATGGATAATAGCATTGAATGGAATATCCACTAACTAGCATAACCTTAAGGTCCTGATTTTCGGAGTGTGTGGGTGTGTGAATATGCGAATATGTGCACGTAGGGGTAAAAGAGGGGGGCGTCTGTGTGCGCTGTCGTGTATGAGTGTGTTTGATTAGATGAATGTGTGTGCTAGTCACCCAGGAAAGTGGCTGAATGCGGTAGAGTGAACACGGGAGATGTGCGGTGAAGGGTTCGGGGTTGAATCGGAGAGTGCCATTAGAGTAATTCGGTGTAATCTCGGCCGTTCTTTTTACTGAGATTAGAACGTGTCACACAGGAAACGGTGCTCTCAGCATGACCCGGGTGTCTTGTAGAGAAGTGTTAATATTTTTAACAGCTTTCATCTTTGAACTCTGACTAAAAGATATGTGTGGTATAAGAAAAAAAAAAGATCGCATTTTAGTCACGTCTCGAATTACTTAGAACTGACGAGGTTTATTTTTTTAGGCAAAATTATGTTTTTTAAATAATTAATTTTTTTTTTTTTTTTGATCCTTTTCACAAATTGTCTAGTAGCCCTTAAAACCCAGAGCATTTTAAACCATACTGTATATGTGTGTGTGTATGTATGTGTATATATATATATATAATACATACAGTATGGTTTAGAAGTTGGTCATTTTAACCAACTATACAAGCTTGACTGATCAAAAAAAGCCAACTATATAGCACCGATACATATGATCACATGTTTTTATGGTTGTTTTTTTATAGTTAAATTTTTCCAAAATTAATACTATTTCGAGCAGTTGGACAGTCCGACATTTTTGTGACTTCATTCCCACATTCTAGTAGCGTTAAAATGTACACATTTTAAAATGAATAATAACTTTGGTTCTATAGGATATATCCGAAAAACCAACTGCACAGATTGATTGACAGTCAAATACTTCAGTTGTTGGTTTTTTTTTTTATTTGCCGATTGGGTGTGATTGGGTGTGTTAAACATCACAAAAGCACCCAATTTTGCGAGAAACAACTACATGAAATTGGCACCCTGTATAATCAGACCATGAATTAATCCGTTTAAATCCATCAGTGTTGTTTTCGTGTAATAAAACATTACTTTTATTGACTTACGATGTTTTGCAGCACACCATCAAAGTCCGTGTTGCTTTATAAAAATAAAAAAAAAGAACACTTTGGTCTGAATTCATGCCAAGAGAGCAATTTGTACAGCTTTATAAGGAGTGAAGTAAACAGAAAATACTTTCTCATGTGGTCTTTGAAATATTATTTGACTTTCATCGCAGGTTTGTCAACAATTACTCGAAATTCAGATCCCTTCGCAGTAAATGCTTTTCACCTTGATAAAAAAAGATTTATGCACTTCACGTAAAAGAAAAAGAAAAAAAGAAAATCCCTTGGCAAAATAATTCTCTCAGACGACGTTTCTTGTGTTCACTGATTCCCGCAGTTCGTAATGACTTTCTTTACATTGCTATTGATTTCAGATTTCCATCAGAGCGCTTCTCGTATTAACGCCTGCCAAATGCTTCATTGCATTATGAACACAGGATCAATAACTTGATAATTTGATGCATGGAGAAGAGTATTAGCACCAAAAGCTTATAAAGAACTCCTTTATTTGATGTCCTACAGCTCTTTTTTTCCCCCCACCCATTTCTTTTCCATCCTTCCTTCCATGCTTGTTGCTCCCATGGTCATTGTACTGTATGTTGCTGCTGGTCAAGCGTCTGATTCACTGATTCAGCGCCTCTGGCATTCCAGAGAATTCTACATCTCTTTAACAGACTTCCTGGAGGCTGTGTCTCCTTCGCGGTCTGCCGATCAGGTTTGAACACCGCACAACCGAGTTAAAAGGAGCAAACAAAGGGAGCGAAAAAGCTGTGGGTAGAGAACAGCCGGGGTTAACTCCGCTGCGACGAGAATGCGAGATAACGCGCTCATCTGAGAACATCTCAGGATGTTTACCTAGATGTGATGAATGAAATCCAGCTCGTCTGGATGATAAACATTGATCTCTTTGGATCCACGCCACTAGTTGGACTTCCCCGTTTCTGGCGCAAGAATGTGTGGAACAGGGCCGTGTTTGTGCTGTACGTGTTCCTTTACAGTGCATACGGAGCGCCATTAGCATGGAAATGGCAGCGTGGCCTGTTTGCTTAGGGATTGTTAAGATATGAGGACTGGGTTGATGGCCTTTCCCGAGAAACGCTAGTAATTATCGGTCCCTGCTCCCTTGCATGCTTTGCACCAAGCGCCTCCGCTTTCCCTGATGTTTTAATTCAGGCTTTTTATTAAGCAATTTGTGCCTGTGGTAGCCTTGAGAGCGCTGGAGGAATTCAGGAAGATAAAGAGAATTTTTCCAGAGGAGGGAGGGGAGTGTACCTGTGCGTCGGTGCTACTGCAGGGAACCGTGTTGTTTTCTCAAAACAATCAGACTCCACAATTATTATGCTTCCCCAAGCCTTAAGTACACTACCAATTGGAAAAAAAGTTTGGAAGAACCTTCAAATTTCATGGTCTTTCCTGGTTTTTATTTCTTTCTACGTTGTAAAACAATGCTAAAGGGATTTAAAATGTGCAATAACCAATAATCTGAAGGCATCCGAAATGTGCTATAATCAAATATTGAGATGCGTCTGCTACTTATGCTCTATAAAGCCTTCATAACGGCTCTAATATGAGGTGCTGTGTGTTAATTGGTGATTTTTGAGACTGGTAACTCTAAGGGTACGTCCATGGGTTCTGGATTCTGGGAACGTTGGAGGCAAGTCGGCAGTCTTGGGCTCTTCGACTGCTGGTCCCCATGTACGGTGGGCTTTGGTGCACTGGGTGTTCTGGTGTCTTTTTATCATAGCCAGAATTCATTCTTATTGATATTTTTTGGTGATTTGGGGTTCAGTGGCTTTTCTGCAATTATGAAATGTCAATCAATCTATAGTACATGTCTTGTCATGTAATCCTAAACTGTAGGATGAAACCGAAGTAGGTGAAGGTGAGCTTCAAACCCCCAACGCTGGAGCATTTTTTTAAGAATAAGTTTATCAACACATCTGCAAGAAATATTTATATTCCGAACAGTCTTGTGTAACTTTACATAAACGACCTACTGTAAAGTGAGTCAATCAAGTTTCTGTATGGAAAAGGCTGGGATTGGGTCCACGTGGTCTTGGGTATATAATTGATAATCAGTGTTAATGTGTTAATGCTTTGTGATATTAATGTTATCACATTAAAATACAGCAGGAAATCATGTGCTGACAAATTGAGCCCTAAATGCGTAGCATTACTGCGACACGATACATTTTTCATGCACCCTTTTGATCAGGATTGTGGTTTTCTTACTATGTATTGCAGCCCATTTTTTTTCAGTGATGGATTGGAAAAGCTCAGGGTTGGTTCTGACACTAATCCTGTCACCTTTAACCTTAAGAGGTAGACCCCACCCTTCACTCCTGTCTCAAGACACAGCATGTTGCTGTCACACACCTCTACGCCGGGCAGCACAGCAATGTTAAATCAGAGATGATGTGTAGCCTTCATGCTGCTGTGACTCTGTGACATCGCACCGACACTCTGCTTGACACAGCTCTGACAAAAATTTACTGTTCGGGTGCACGAGAGAGAGAGAGAGAGTGAAATAAGAAAAAAGATGGCACAGCAGTCTAGAAAAGCCAAGTTTTCTTATTTCCCGGAGAGAAGAAAAATGCTTTGGTGAACAGCAGGAGTGTATTCACTATAGCAAGAGAAAAGAGAAAGCGAGGTGCTAGAAACTACATCATTACACACCAATTTAAATCCAATTTATATTTTTGTGTTGCTACTCACCGCCGTTTACTCCCCACTTCCCCATCCTTCTATTGTGGATTTCTTTTTTTTTCTGCTTCTTCTTTGTGTGCCTGATGTTTCCCAGGTAAATATTTTTGACCTTTCATTACAGGAGCTTTGCACACACACACACACACACACACACACACACACACTAGTGCTGTCAAGGTTCTTTAAAAAGCATTCAAATTTTAATTACTTAACTATTCAACACTGGCGAATGATTGTGGTGGTTTTTTTTTTTGTTTTTGTTTTTTTAAATATGAAAATCAAGGAGCTCAAGGAAATCTTAACCTTCACGCAGAAGTAATTCTACAGTTTAAGCGCAAGTGGCCTCACACAGTGGTGTCTTAAACCCTGTATAATGCAGTATATTGAACATAATTTGGAAATCATCTGCACACCTTAATTTTCCCATAAATAAATTATAATTGCTATATAAATCCTTTGGCAAAATAAACAGACTTTGCAATTCATTGTGTTTTAAATATATAAATTTGAAATTTGACATACTTAATTATGATCGGAATTCAACATCTATTCTATTCTCCTATCCAGCACACTCATCCCCAAAGCCCCGAGTATGAGTGGAGGCAGTGCAGCATTCCCTACTGCCTCAGTTAGACCCCCTGCTGACCGTCCGCTAATTAGAGGAGGTGTAATTAAACAACTAGGCTGCTCTGGTCAGATCGCTTAAATACCCCCGGCCCCTGTGCGGCCGCGTATTAATCAATTTTCATGGATTTTAATTGTACTCGGGTGCGGGTGCGGTTCTGTTTATGCTGCCAGTGTTTGCACATTAATCTTCCTCGCTGGCACCGCAGGATTCCTTCTATTGGCAGGAATGTGGACACGCTCCCCTGGTGGATGGTCTCCATCATTTACTCTTTCCATTTCCATTTCTTCTGCATGTCAGCACGCAAAATTTGTTTTGTGATTGAAATGGTGGTGGGACCGTACCCACTGGCTTCAGGCATGGACGTGTGAGCTTGCGTAAAATTTGGGAAGCACAACTTGGTAAAGTGGTTAAATTTAAATATTTCTGTTTTATATGTGGTACGACTGCATATTTTCATGTTTAAAATGGGTTGACTTCCATCCATCCATCCATTTATTATCTATACTGCTTATCCTGTCTAGGGTCATGGTTGGCACAAGATAGGGTACACCCTGGATGGGGTGCCAACTTATTGGATGGCACAGACACACACACTTACACACACAATCATGCATTACAGGCAATTTGGAAATGTCAATCAGTCTATACTACATGTCTTTGGACTGTAGGAGGAAAGCGGAGTACCTGGAGGAAACCCACCAAGCACAAGGCGAGAGAATGAATTTATCAACACATCTGCTAGAAACATTTATATTCCGAACAGTTTTGTGTAGCTTTACTGCGTCAATAGCTAGCTCATGCTCAGCGTTCATCTTTCCCAGTCGCCAAACTCTTACGTAGCTTAAGCTTGAACATATCCCGTGTTGGCCTTTTGAGTTCTCAAACATGACTTGAGATCTATTTGAAGTGTTTCTGTGTGTGCAGTGTGTGTGTGTGTGTGTGCGTGCTGTTTCAGGGCTAGTGAAGTGCCCTTCTCAGGGCACCCCCATAATCATGGGTTAATTGTGTTAATTTCGGGTGAGTGGAGAGAGAGCGGTCCGGAGCCTTATTCACACACACTGGATACACGCACTAAATGAATCCACTTCTCACTTTGTGAGCACACACTGAAGGAATTTACTGAGCACTGAGTATGTGTGTGTGTGTGTGTGTGTAATGCCTGGCATGCCTGTCACCACTTCCTGAGCGCTATCATCACCCAGTGCTTCACTGGCCTATTTTTCTGTCACCAGCACAATCAACAGCGCCTTTGTCTGACAGGCCATAATGCAGCCGGCTTAAAGTAACTAGAAGAGGAGAAAAATGATTTCTGTGAGCTTTCTTTCTCTTTTTGTCTTCCTTTCTGTCTATGTATATGTGTGTACCTAGCTCAGACATAGTTGCAGATAAATTGATCAAGCACTCTGTCTCCCATCCTTCCTCTGCTAGGTTTGGCTATTTTTGAACCCAGCTTGTCTCTGGGCTTCTGCAGAGTAGAGGACAAAGAAAGTGTGATTGTGTTTTATTTATTTATTTTCGGCATGGGCTGATCTCAGCCTCATGGACTGAGGCTTTGCTTTCACTTTGTAGTTCATTTATTATCTGGAAGCAGCTCACTGTATATGGGGACATGAAGAGACCAATGTTATATGGGCATCATGATGAATCACAGTCCAGAGTAACTATGCAGACCAGCTACACAAATAGCTCATTATTATGAGTTCTTAAATTTTTTTCATAATAATAATTTCCCCTGGATAGCAAAAAAAAAATGCCATGTTTTTATAACGCTACTAGTTTTTATAAAAACTACTGTTTTGCTAGATTTCAAATCTCAATACTATCATGCATATGCACCAATCAGCCATAACTTTATGACTACTGATAGGGGATCTTCACATCATTGATTACCAACTGTACACCAAAAAACTGGTGACAGGATCATGAACACCCAAGGCTCACCCACGCGGAAGGGGACCAAAGAACAGTTTGTCCTATCCAACCCAATCCAATCCCACAGAAAAGCCAATGCAGCACAAATCACTGGAAAAACAGGTAATTCTGGCCATAATAGAAAGGCACCAGAACACCCAGTGCACCACACTGGTCTCTAAAGACAAAGACCAAGACTGGTCTCCAAACTTCCTAGATCTCAATCTGATTGAGCACCCATGGGATGCGCTGGACAAACAAGTCTGATCCATGGAGACCTCACCCTCCACAACCCAGAGTCCCCAAAGGATCAGTGCCAATGACACCACAGCTCACCCCCAGAGGTCTTGTGGAGTCATGCCCCGCAGAACCAGGGAAGAACTGACCCGGTGGCACATGAGGTGGCATCGTGCCAAACTGTATGTGCTGTGTGTGCACACATACAGTAACAAACAATATTGCCAAAAAGGTCAACTATGCTGGCGTGTTATTTTTTCCATATCGCTCAACCATATACTGTAGAAATCATGTTTATGTATTGTATAGCACAGGTCATGATTTAAGTTCTTTTAAAATGTTTTACAAAGGAGTAAAACTGAATAAAATGAGCGGCACACACATTGGGGCTGATGCTGAGCCTTTAATTTAGTCTTGCTATGAGATTCTTAAAGATTCTGGTAGTTGATTGATAAGGTGAAAGAAACAAGCCCTTGCACATCCGAAGCTTTGGTTTGTATAAAAAAAATAATAATAATAATACCTGAAATTGACCATATTTATTTAACATTACCATTTTCATGCAGTAAGTTGCATTTTGTTCCCAAACAAATAATAAAATCATAATTTATTTTAGCTTGGAACACAAATTCATGTGGTTTCTCAACGAACCCACCGCTGCATATCCAAGTCAACACACGCGGTGTTCGTTTATACACCAGAGGCTCTGATTAGAACATTAATTTACTGACAAACAACCCGTTTGCTGCTGGAAACCATTTAGAGTTAAAGCTCGATTACAGACACCCAGCCAGCCGGTTGCAGCGAATGAGGCTTAATTAGATTCCGCTCCTTTTGTGTTCTTTCTTAAACCCAACAGGTAAGACAGTGTGCGACTCCTGCATGTTCCTGCACCTCAAAAAACAGCCTGGAGTTTTCCATATAAAAGGGAAAGACTGAAGGGGTTGGGGGGGGTGGCGGAGAGTGTGTGTGCCTGGCTGTCAGAGGGGGTCCGAGAGAGAGAGAGAGAGAGAGAGAGAGAGACAGAAACAGCAGTGCAGGGGTCGTCCCAGAGCTCCGCGGCTGTACTATAATCCCCTCATTAACTCACATAAGCCTGAACCCTGCACTCAGCCTGAATTATAAATACATCCCGCTTTGTATGAGCATGTGTCTGTATGTGTGTGTGTGTGTGTGTGTGTGTGTGTGTGTGTGTGTGTGTGTGTGAGTGTGCATGCCTGTACGTATTTGGTTGTTTGTGTGCCTGTTTTTTTGTTTTTAATATCGTCATATGTCTTTTGTTCATAACAATCCCCTTGTCTCTGGGTCCAGGGGTGAACACAGGTCTCATGTGGACTCGGCACGCTGCTGTAGCCATATGGCAAGTGAATTAAGCTCTATTTACTGCAAACATCAGGACGGGATCAGTGAATATGCGTGGCTCGATACATTCCCAAGTTTTCTTCTGTTGACATCAGGGGTACCAGTGCAGTTTTTATTCGGTAGTGGAAGATTCAACCATAAATCACATTTATGACCATATGTTATTCAAATGTATTATGTAAAGAAAAACTATGAAATTTGATATCATAAAAAGGAAAGGCAGTATACTCAAGAGGCTCATAAGTTTAGAGACTGTTTACTGATTGACACATGACTTTTTACTTTTATATTATGTCGTAAACGTAAATGTATTAGTCAGATGATTAGCAAAATCTGATTTACGCAACATCATGACAGAAGAAGATTTTTTTGTCGTTCTGTAATCAGATTTTTTTATCAGTTTGATACTTACGAAGAACTACTTGAGTTCATTACATCTGCTTCAGTATGGAGAGAATGCATGTTTGTGTGTGAGTGTGTGTCTGTAGCCTGTCACACATTTGCGGAGCAGGACAGAGAGGCATCCTTTAGGCCGGTAACACGAACCTGGCGTCAGGGATAGTGTGTCTGTCCCCGTGGGGTGCTCTTCGCCTCCCTTCCCGTTGACAGCAGCACACTGAGACGCTGTGCATGGGATTTAAAGCGCTGCCTCAGCTTCCTGCTCTCAGCTCCTCGGTTTGCACCTTTTGTGTCTGCGTCTGTGTGGGTGTGAGCGCTACAGTGTGAGGTCAGAGATTACACACGCAGCCCCGAATCCCCTTTGTCAGCGTCTTACCGCGTGAGGTTTTTCGCAAGCCCTTGTTACATGAGGATGAGCTCCTGTCCTATGAGTCCAACTCAAACGCCTTAATCCTTTTGCTTGGCGTGTATGCTCGGAGCTGTGCACGTGAAAATCAAAATGCTTTTGTCAGGAGCTCACACCTCCCCTGCTTATTCCTTTGTCTCTAACTCTGCCTCTGTCTCTCCCTCTCTCTCCCCCTCCGGAGCTGTGTTTCTTTCCTTGCATCTTGCACTTTTTTTTTTTTCGTATTGATCGTTCGAGGAAGAACTCCTTGCTGGATTCCTCCTGAGAGTGTAGACCTCTGCACTTGCGTCTTCCCCCACCAGGAACCTTTCCTTTGCAAGATACCAGACACCAGCGAAACACTATCTGTTTGATTAGCCCTCAAGCTCTGCAGTCTGCCCAACCAACACAAATAAGCTTTATCGCACAATTTGCTTCTTCGGAATTTGCGTTTAATCCGCAAAATGCTCTTTTCCAAGCTCGGTATCCTGGGACTTGAGCCTAAAACCACCATCAGCGCTTTCAATGAATATTCCACGATGCTTAAGGAGTGCGTGTGTGTGGTTTTTTTTTTTAAGCATATTCCATAGCTAAGGGTGACATGCTTGATGAATAAAAGAAAAGGAGGAATGAAAAGCTGACTGTGCAGAGTGGTCACATCAAAGCTGAGGATAAATAATTAGCTTCACTAGACACACTTGCTTTCAGCCAGAGCCTCAATCAAGGACCATGATCTGAGCGCTACCACTGGCACTGTCATATTCTTCTTTAATTACACTAGGCAGCTGATACACTGAAAATAATAATGAGGAATGTCAGTATGTAAATGTGAAGTGAAGATGTGTTCACTGGGGAATCTTTTTTTTTTTCCCTTTGAACATGCTGTCCAGACTTTCAATTTTTCCTTTTTTGGCCTTTAAGCATGCTGTGCTGAAGAAATGAAGACACCATGTTGCAGAACCTCAGACTGTCCAGAAGCAGTGTTTAAAGTGTATAAACCTAATCTTTGGCCACTACATCTGTAGCATATGTACATTTAAAAAGTTAAGAATGAACTGAAACAAATACCAAGGCTGGAGAAATTGTTCTATTTCACCTTGTTTCACAAATCTAAATTTAAACCAGTGTGAACAGGACACATCACTTTGAATTCTGAATTCTTTAATTCGGCTTTAAGCCACCTCCATGTTAGGTACTAAATAAAATACAGAGCTTTTTCAGTTTTTTTTTCAATTCAGTTTTTTTGATCAGATCGAATTTGCATGTCATGGCTGTTTACATTCATACTTACAAGTGGACGTGTCTGTCTTCCTGTCTGTAATGGCACAGATGGGCACATCAATATGTCTTTGCTAGCGCCACTCATTCATGTCAAACAATAGATGTGATTTTAGCAAAAATATGCTTGGGCTTTTGCTCTGGAGAACAGCACGCAGTTAGTCAGGTGTATTTGTTGAGGTCCAGAGGAAGGAAGAAAGACAGACGCCTATAAATGTCCCCACCCTGTCGTGCCGACTGATGTCGTCAAAATGTCTGATGCTGTGTGATGATTTTTTTATTTTAGTAGCCCGACAGCTATCAATACACTTTCATCATCATTGATTTTTGGGCAAATGTTGTCCTATTCTATAGATTAAACTTTAACATTGAAAAACCCTTGAGTACTTATTTAAGAGTTAGGTAAGACTTTAAACTACTATATGCTGAGAAAAAAAAAGATCCAGTATCTCTCTCTGCCCTGACGTCTCTCTGCTTCCTCATCTGGAGTGCATTATATCCCTGTTCTTATACAAGTACCTGTTCTACTTGTAGCAAAAGACCCTTTTTTTTCCAGCTGACCAAGCAGACACGTGCACGAGTCTTGGATCACACAGAGATCTTTTGTCAGTGCCACTCGTCCTGCCACTCTGCCACATGATCCTGAGCCGCTGCTTATCGGAGCTATGGATCCGTGACTGCATGTCAGACACACTTCGCTGCTTCTGGGACTGTTTCAATGCGCACTTGCTGTGGTGTCAGTGACCTGCCTAGTAGCTGCTCATAATGCAGACGTTATCAGTCATGCCTCAGCTGATTTGTTTTAGTGTGCTTAACCCACTTACACAATGTGTTTTAGTCACTGATACACCTGATACAGTGATTTCCAAGAGGGCTAAGTGTTTGTAAGCTAGCACAGTGACTGAAGGGACTGTAGGGAATCTGCTATTGAAGTTACAGTATAGTGTTTTTGCTGCAACACTAGTTTGTGTAATACATACTTTATTTTAATTACTGCTTTTACAGTGTATACAATAGAACATTGCTATGCTATGCATTACAGTTTACTTGCGTAAACTTTAGCACATACTATAATGTAGCATAGTATTACTTTGTTACTTTAGACATTAACATAGTGGGTACCATACTGTACTACTTGATAGAATACCAGGAGAAGTACTGTGGCACTTCACCATGGTAAATATGTTAGGACATACTACCAATATGGTATGGTATCCAGATTTGATACCTGTTGAACTTTGGTAGCCACTGTGCTACCCAATATGTGCCATGATATTCAACAAGTATTGTGTATTAATCTTTGGAGGTTATTATAACAGGTAAAATACCACTGCAGAGCTTACTATATAAATATTACCATTATTGGACATAAATAATGTATCCTGGTATGTGTTCCATCATACCATACTATGGTGCATCTGAGAATATTATAGTAAATGTTTTGTTGTACTAAAGCACCTACCTGTACCATTACCAGGATAAAACCATGTTTTGTACCACAATGCGGTATCCATCTAGAAACTCATTTCTGTAGTCCAACTAGGGACCGTGGAGGCCAATGGTGATTACTGTTGCATTTATTCCCATTTTTATGATCGTGGTAGGACCTCTGGTACAGGCAATTTGGGAATGACAAGTAGCCTAATAGGCATGTCTTTGGATTGTAGGAGGAAACCGGAGAACGCAGATGACAGTGTTAATCACTAAGCTAAGATGCCGCCTACATGTACTATATCAGCAAATAAGTACCATGGTACTGTCAACATATAATGGTACTATATGCCATTGTACAGGAATCATTTGACTTAGTTTAACAGTAGTTGACTTGTAAGGTACCTAGCTATTTACAGCTAATTAGCAAAAATGCTAGCTGAACTGAAGTGACAGGTAGAAAATAGCTTAGTTATTGTAAGCGTTTAAAACCAGTTTAACAGGACACAGGGACTTAACTGTTGAAAAGCAAAAAACTGGTTGTGCTTCCTATAGATGACATTTCGCCGAATGCCTTTTTTTCAGGGTGAGGGGTGTGGGATTAATCTCTGCTTGAAGGGCGTTTGAAGGTTTTTTTTACCCATAGAAATCAACTCTTTATCAGACTACCTGCTGGTTTGTCCCTATAATAGTCGCCAGAGCAATCACCCTCCTCTTTTACAGTTTAACAATCGTTTATGTGACTCTACTGCATATAAACCGCAATTTAAATAATAATAATCATGTATTGTTTTTGTACTTTTCTTGCAAGGAATGAGAAACTTCAATCAATAGACATTGAGGTTTTTACTATTCTAACAGCAGGAGTTTTTTCACCTAATCAGCAGAAATTGTGTGCAATGTGCTAAATGTGCTACTCAGAACAGTCTGGGTAAAAAAAACAAAAAAACAAAACACTCATTAATATAAACTGACACCCACACTTGTCTTCTCCTTTTTTTTTTAAAACATCTGTGGAGATCCAGTCCAGAGAGCTGAACTAATATATTCTACCTATACATCATTTACATAGTCTTGCTGTGTTATTTTATGGGCTTAGCCTAACTCCCTTGCAGCACTTACAAGGCTTATATTGTTATACATTATTTAACATTTATACAGCTGGGAATGAGATGGAATTATTGAGGTTTAGGCACCTCTATTTACAGCCTAGCATGGAAAAAATTGGCACTCCCTGCTTTATTGTGGGATTGACATAAACAGCAACAGTATTCAGTCTGTGTGTGACATTGTGCTCGAACATATGATGATATAATATTTATATCATGATGTATGAGTCACATTATGGTACACTTTCTGTCACTTGCTTTTAAAGAGCTGTTGATTTACTCACTGTAACGTCATGCGATTTTCCATTAAAAATGTTTTTGCACCCACTGTTTCTTTACCTTTTCTATTTTTTTTATATAAATATCTCATTTTTTATTAAACTGTACAATGTGTTTATAAGCAAAGCCTTTTTTTAGTGAATCATGATACATTTAAGAGCTTATCATGATGCCTGGCTAACTAACAAAGTTATCCAATGTTAGCATGATTTCATAGCAGCACTGTGTGAGGAAATCTTTCAAACTAAAGGAAGAGAAAAGAAAAAATGCCCATTACAATGTATGTTAAAGCACTCATGCTAAAGCCTATATGTTTTTATTTCTTGTAGGGGTGTAAAGTGTTTGACTAGTTTAAAGTTGAGCCAGTGGTAAGCTGTTTTAAGCTTAGTACTGGATTGGTGTTGGATAACACTCCATTTTTGCTATCAGTAGGCTATCAGTGTCAAAGCATCTTTGTTTGTAAATTCAACCTGCCATGGTTTCTGTTTCCAGCACTTTACCAGAACTTTTCAAAGAAGTTCCCAGTACATTATTGTAGTTGCAAAGAGTCAAGGTTACCACTTTTTGTTTGCTCTCTTCATCCATCATCATAGTGTAAATGCAGCATTAGCTTTGCTAGCAATGGGTCATGCTAGGCAGTTGGGCTCCCTTTGGGAAAGCCATCTGGATGGAAGAGAAGTAAGAGGTGCACTATGTAGTCGGGACCGTGAAGGTAGATGTTTCAGAGGTCTTTGCTCTAGATTGCTGAGTGCAATCTAACTTCCTCTCTCCCGGCGGCTCTTATGCTCCGGTCTTGTCTAATGATGATGAACGATAGGCCCATTTGGCGGAAATGGCTTTCTGACAAGTCCTCATTTTTGAGAAAGGAGGGTCGATGGGCCAAGAGAGGAGAGCACCAGATCACTGCTCACTTTCAATCTGTAGGGCTATTGATCACAGAGTCTGCCAACCTGAATGTCTGTGTGTGTGTGTGTGCGTGTGTGTTTGAGAGAGAGAGAGAGGGAGAGAGAGCAAGAGAAAGATCACCACAGCTGGTGTGTACCTCTAACAGCACCCAGCCAAGCATGCCTTTTCATTCCACCTGCTTCCAAAAGCCAATTATGGAGCACTATAGAAAATCACGTGACTAGTCAAGATCAGAAAGCAGAAGAGCGTCTGCTGGGCGCAGCAAGAGTTTACTGTTCACTCCCCGTGTGGTCCTGCACCTGGCGTGTGATCGCAGGTACATTGGACATCGATCTGTTCTGAGATGCTGAAGGAGCACATTTGCATGTGCATCAGATCTGGGCCAATTAACAAGGCATTCAGTTTTATCCCACTGATTTCCTGGCAGTGTGTCAGAGACCTGCTCTGTATGTGTGCTCGGTGTGTGTGTGTAATCTGTTTAGTAACACTTTACCCAAAAAACTGTAAGCACATGATGAATTGACATTGGTTTTCTTATGAGTATTCGAAAGTTTATAGAGAATATTACAGTTTACACATTTTTTCAAGAAATACTTTAGATATTTTCAAGTATTAGCTAACCAGAAAAGTGGTAGCCAGCTCACCATATGTAACAAGATATGGTGCACTAGCTAGTTAAGTGCATTAATTAAAAAGCACTTAATATGCATAGAACGTGTATGGTGTTTTTTTTTGTTTTGTTTGTTTTTTACAAAGTTTCTAATATAAAACATCTTTTCTATAATTCAAGTTTGTTGTCTTTATTTTATTTTGGTTTCCTCCCACAGTCCAAAGACATGCACTGTAGGCTGATTGGCGTTTCCAAACTATCCATAGAGTAGGATTGGGTGTGTGATTGGTATAGGCTCCAGGCCCCCTGCGACTCTACACAGGATAAGTGATGTAGAGAATAAACATATAAGCAAATAAAGTTCTTTGAATCTTGAATCTTGAACAATAACTTGCAAAACTAATGATTCGATTGTGCATTTTCATAGTAATATACAGTGACTTTACACTTCTTTATTTAAAGTAATAACTTTGATTATGTGCGTCTCCATGCGTGCACTTTTGTGACAGTTCACTGACTTGTGCGTGGACTCAAGGACACAGCAATAAATTTGACGAGTCTGGTATTTAATTACATCGGCTAGACATTTTATTGATTCTGTTAACCATATGATGTTCTGTGTTTTTTTTTTCCCTCCTGCTTATATCTTGTACTGGCGGTCTGATTTCACATTTAGCAGCCACGGCTGAGTTATTTGTTCTTATTTGTGACTGACAGGATAATCCAATCTGTAGTATTGAGTTACAACTTGAGTATTCATGTAAAAATAAGGCAAAAATGGTACATTTACAAAAAGGGAGGTAATTTTGGAGGAAAATAATAATAAATTTAAAAAACACTTTGTCATCATAATCTATATTCGACGCCCCCTGGTGTTGTGGTGGTCCGCCCATATAAGTCCAAGTGTTTATTTATCTGGCCTGGAATTCGTCTCAATTCTCCCCAATTGAATGAATAATTAGTTGTTCCATGGAGAAGAGGAGTTCAGCTTAGTCAGCAAAGGAAGATTTCACATGACAGGGAGATAAAGAGAATTTAAAGGATCCAGAGCGAGAGAGAGAGCGAGAGAGGGGGGGGGGGCGAGAGAGAGAGAGGGGGGGAGCGAGGGTTCTTTTTCCTTCTCCCAAGGTCCTTCTTCAAGTCCTCCTCATCAGCTTGTCTGGAAAATAAGTGTGCGCGGCTGTTCCACCTCCTGACCCTGGCGCTATCTGCTATGCTGGCTAACTTGGACTGTTTCCGACATAAACTTCTATCATGAATATCTTATTAGTTAGGCCATACCCTGGACTTCTCACTTTTCCTGCTCAATATGTTTATTCATGTAAAGAAAAGTGCCTAGGGTGGATTTGGGAGTGTGTGTGTGAGTGTGTCTATAAGACAGGTTCCCATGTGTGTTCATTTTGGTGTATTTCTATAGGACAGCAGGCGAAGCTGATGAAGATGAATGTCCGTTTGCTCATGTTTCCATGATTGTGAGAGCTAGAGGTGAGCTGGAGCATATAGACTTGGTTATGGGCAGTGTGGGTTAACTGGATGAAGATTTATTCCCGTGTAGCTCAGGATTTCTCGGCAGACAGATAAATAAATGGAAATTGGGAGCATTTGTCACCACCGGGGCCAAGTTGCTGTCTGTAGGTGCAGGAGGAGAATGCAGAGACCCTTAGATCAGCATGCCGCCTGTACCTCACCTACAGATGGGTGTGAGTGTGTATGCAAACATTGGTTTAGTATATGCATGGTTGATTTTTACACACAAAGATGTTCATCTTTCTGCATACTTAAGCTTAATGGTGGCATTCTTACTCAAGCGCGAGGGATGCATGTTAATACACTCCCGGGCCATGCTCTCAAGGTTAAAGACCTGTTTTTTTTTCTCCACATTTTAATTGCCTCTAGAATGTGTGTGTGCGTGTGTGATCCGAATGCTTTCTCAGATCCCTCAGGAGATTCCATGCACCTATCAATTCAATCCTAAATTACTGGCAGCAGTGATAAAAGGCTTGCCTCACGTCCTTTAACTATCCATAAAGCATCACAGCGCTTCAAAGCGAGCGTGATATCTAATAGATGTTTTATTTGGAAGAAGTAGGAATTTTCCCCTAACCACAGACAGAGGAAGGCATTTGATAACGGCTTTGCGTCGTACTTAAGATGCAGCAGTGTTAGTGTTTTAGAGCGTCTAAGGAAAACTGCGCCCTGTACTTAAGGCTTCCATTGAAAACTTTAACGCCTACGTAGGTATACAAGAAAGACTTTAAAAGCTCTGAGCTGAAAGCAGAGAGACGAGAAGATGTGCAGGAGTTTAAAAGCACAGCTGAAACATTCGCAATTTTCTGCATTTATATGAAAGTGAAAATGATTCTGCAGATCTGCTTGAAATAAGCAATCACATTACTACTACTTTTCCTGTTATTTCTTACAATAGGAATGATAATAACCAGCATGAACAATATGCTGTTTTTTTATGAGGTTTGTGATATTAATACCTCATAAAGCGGTAATATGTGCAAATTAACTATTTAAGGAAACTACGATTAAATCTAGAATTGAAAAATATCGAAGAATTAGCATTTTTACTGGGGATGGGAATCTCCAGGGATCACATGATACAAAATGATCACGATATGTAGGTGCCAATTCCATACCAATACATTGCTAAATAAATTTTTTTCCCCCATCTCTAATTTCTACTATTTCATATTTAAGGAAACTTCATGGTGTTTAATAATACTGTGTGTAGTCTGGAACTGTTCGCTGGCAGTTTCAGTTTTAAAAACTGGTGGATATTACATTTTCATTTTCGGGTTTAAACTGTCTAATGGTAGCTAAGTAAAACATATGTTAATAAAGTTTATTTCATAATAACAATATCAGCTAAGATTTTGAAACGTGCAATTAATCTCAGATTCATAAGTTATTTTTACTATGGACTGCATTTTCGGGGTTATTTATTTGTTTGTTTGTTTATTAGTTTATTAGGAGTAAGAAAAGACTTGTCGAAGACTTAAAATTTTTGATTTTTTTTTAAACAAAATTTTTCATTGTTGTCATTTTTCTTTTGGCCAATTAAGTCGGTATAAACCATCAATGCGTTTTCGCCCATCTAGTGATATAATGTTTTCCAAAAAGTGTATATATAAAAATATACACACATTTATTAAAACATAAAATGTGCAACAATACAAAAATATGTTTTTTACAAATCTATGTTTTTACTAAAAACACTTGTAGTGTGGTTCTTCAGCCAATTAAGGGTTAACAGAAAATCACACAGAGAGTATTGCCTGAATTTGTAAAAAATAAAAAACACACACACATATACACTGTTTCAGATTTTTATCTCGCTTTCATATGTGTTTCATTCGATCAATAAAATGTGCGAATGATATGCCAAGCCACCCGACTGTCTCTGTCCTTGGATTTGGCCGGTCTATTGCGGTCCATACTGTTGGCTTTTCTGTCTATTTATAATTGCTACTTTCAAAATGTCCTCTCAATAAACCAGGGGATTTTGTGCGTTGTTGCTCTTCCTCGGAACCGCATTTATATAAACATTAGAGCTGTTGGCCTGATTTATATATAGCGAGAGCCATCTGTCTGGCTGCATTAATTTGTCGTTAACTGAAAACGACCTAAAAGTGCCGTGCCGTGGGGCAGGAGTGCGGGAAAGACAGAGGAGAAGTCGTCAAGCTCACATGAAGCAGCTGTGTGGTTTGCACAGGAATCTACAGGATGGTGGAAAGTGGGGGAGCATGGACAGAGAGAGAGAGAGAGAGAGAGAGAGAGAGATTACAGAATCAGCGAATGGGGAGGGGGAGATGGTGCGAGGCGACAGGAGAAAAATAAGCAAAAGAAATGAGGGAGAATGAAGACACATTCAAGCTGAGGAAAGTTGTGGGACTTACCCAAGTTAAGGAGAGCTTAGAGACGCCAAAACTTTAGACACAGAAAACCACAATGATGTCTTTTGTGTGTGAGCGAATGAGAGGTGCAATAAATCAAGTTATAATCATTAAATGTTGGTGAAGAATTAAAACAGCACAGATTGTCAGCATCTGTCTAGACACAGAGAGAGAGAGAGAGAGAGAGAGAGAGAGAGCCTAACCCACACCTGCAGCAGCTGCATGACACCCTGAAATCATGTGTTCTCCCACTGACTCATGGTTACAGCCCATGAGACTATAGTGTTTTCTTAAGTGACTTTTTGTGTGTGTGTGTGTGTGTGAGAGAGAGTAAACAGCCTCCTTTTACTGAATTTAAACGTGACTTTACACATGAACACACAAGCCTGCAGCATGAACACTATTCTGATGTGCACATAATGAACTTCAGGTCCAGCCAGAAAGGAAAGCTAATGTAATGTACTCTACGTTTCGTTTTACAAAAAGGAACTGAGAGCGTATATATATACATTTAAGGTGTGTAATTGCAGAGTGAAATGAGACTTGTGCAGTTACGTTGTGTTCGCTGGACGGAGCCAGGACGTCTTATGTTGGAGTAGGTCAAGAGCTTGACTCGTGGTATAGAAGGCATTGCACCACTTAAGCAAAGATTCAGTAGCTCATCGGGATTCTTGTGAGCAATGTAAGGAGAATTAGGTTTAGATTAATCTATTCAATCTCATGTGTTTAGTGCTTAGTATATACTCTGTACTGTATATGATAATGTTAAGATTTTGGACAAAACAGACATCATGATTTTGACATCATGACAAAAAAATCATGATTTTGGTCCTTAAACAAGCCAGTTTGATTTTATTCCTATTGTGACCTCACATAAATAGATCCCGACTTCCTGGACTTGTTGCTCAGCTCTGATGTTCTCTGGCTTTGTAGCAGAAATGAAATAGATGGAGTTTAATATGTGAAAGAATTTCAGCTGGAACGTTAACACACACTTTGGAAGACCACAGAGACCCGTGATAAGTTGTTAAAGAAATAGTGAAATATTGGACCTTTAAACAAGAAGGCATAAAATAAATAACATGAGGTGATAAGTTTACTGGACATACTGTAAAAACATACTAATGATTGTTATGTGTGTATTTAGAGGCCAGGTCTGGTAACTAGAGTCCAGTGATTCATCAAGTGAATGAGTTTGAGCTTGTACTTTAGTAATGGTATTAGCAATTAAAAACAGTTAAACCATTGTAAAAAAAAAATAATAAAAAATGTGGGTTTTAATGTGGGAGATGAGAAATGTCGTGATAAGGTGAGGATGTTAGGGTTCTTTTGTCTTTGAGAAAAGTATGATTCTGTGATCAGTGTGTTAATAAGGTTATTCAGTACACAAAATGCACTATTGTTAAAGGGGTGTTGTGGTTTCTGTCCTTCTCCCTGTCTTTTTCTTGTTTATTCCCATGTTGACAAAAGACTCCCATCCAGATAGATACTGCTGAATAAACATGCTGTATTCATTATTATCTTGATTCCTGGACACAAAGTGCATGTTGCAACCTTATGAATGCAAATATCCGAGGACGGTTTATTTAATATTAATTTAGACGAGATGAAATGCAACATGGCACTTTCGTTTCTAAAGAGAGGCTCTTGCTAAGGACACCGAATACAAGCTCCTGCCGTGCAGTTATTTGCCAGCGGATTTAAAACACCGGCATGACCTGTTCACTTTATTTGGGAAATTCACTTTATTAGAAATGAGAACAAAGACGCAAACATTATGAGCCACAGAACACAGTTATGAGAGTAAAAAAGTGTGTTCAAATCAAACCAGGACTTTTGATTGTGCAGAAAAACAGAACACAGTTATGAGAGTAAAAAAACAACTTTTTCTCTATATAATCTGCTGCTACACTATTGCACTTATCCCAGTACTTATTCACTAGTGACTGGATACCTTCAAAGTAGAAAGTTTCTCAGTACACCGGAGCCATAATCGGGCATCCCGACCCTCAGTGTCAAAACGTCCCTTCTAAGCCGGTTGATGGCATGGAGCTCTTTCGGTAAAGTACACGGGACCGCCTGCAGAAGGCTCCGAGACCCTTCGACCGGGATCGTCAGCATTCTTGAAACTATTTGCACCATTCATATTTTTTACTACAGCTGAAAGTCTCATCACCGTACTCTCGCTCATTAGACGGCAAGTCCTGGTTTGACTCGAACGCCCCTCCTAGTATAATTTCCGAACAAATAGCCACTTTGACAGCACATTTGAATCGAAAGACAAACACTGTCGTTCCCATGTTGTAAGCGCATTAGATTCCATGGCTCGACTCTTGGCTTTTGTTCTCTGTCTGCTTCGCAGCGATCACAAATCTCAGAATGCATGCTGCGTTCGGTGCAATCCTACAGGCTTTTTGACCGCAACTTCAAAGAGCATACTGTATCAGAGAACACTCAGGACCAACATCTATTATAAATTTTTCATGATTTTGGTTTCTCTCCCCTTTTTCCCTGCGCTTCATGCCAAGAATATACATCCCTGCACCTCCTCTTTTGCCGCCCGACTCCCCGTCGAGCCCAGCATGTAAAAGAAACTGTACGCTAATCAATTCGAAAGAGAGCTGTGAGAAATTATTCATCAGAGTGAAGAGTAGAAGAAGGAGGAGCTCTTGAAAAGAGAAAAGATTCGCGTAAACGTGAGAGTTTTGCGCAACACGAAAGCATCCATCCAAACACATTGTCATACTCAGAGCCCTTGGTCCTGACCCCAGGGATGACGAAATGTCATGTTTGACCTTGCCTTGACTTGAGTTGACTTGTGTGTGTGTGTGTGTGTGTGTGTGTGTGTGTGTGTCTGTTACGTGTAATTGATGAGGGGCAAACAGGGCGTGTGAATACTCATCAATCCCAGTCCACTTTCCAGGTTTATTTCTGAGTCTCCTCACAGTCTGGTGGCCCAGATATCAGTGACTGCCTCAATCAAGCTCGAACGGTTCTCAAGCGACTGAAATTCACTTTGGGCTGGATGATAGATGGAGGAGAACTCTTAACCAAAAGCCGAACGACGGGAGCCGCACCCAGCAACGATGGGCGAACATCTCCAAAATTAGAGCGGCAGGATACACCAACTAATATGAACCATGTGTTCGCTGGCACTTAACGGTAGAGCTAGGAAACGTTCGACTCTTATTCCGGGCAAAGTGTAGAAAGAGAGAGAAAGAGAAAATTGTGGAATGTTGTGAAAAATTATACAGGACAAGGTGCACAACTTTGCCTTTTTTTTGTGTCAGATCAGTACAGCATAGAGTTCTCAAACTGAAAGGACTTGGGAAGCGAAACATAATGGACTGATTTTTTTTTTTCTACCTGTTCTTTTTTCATCTTGTATAAAAAAATGTTTCATTCAGCTTGATAAATGTTCTTTTTTTTTATTTAAGAGCTTCTTTGTAAGAAGTGACAGCACTCCAGCCTGTTCAGTCTTTTCACTGTGAGTCTGAAAAGCAGATGGTTTTAGGCACTCAGCCATGTACCGCTGGTGTCCTCGCTCAACCCTGTCAGTGGATTTGAGTGGGACGCCTCAGTGCCACTGCTGTGCATGTTCTGATATCCCTGGTGCTGCCAGCTCTTCGTGCTGCCTGTTATTTGGCCGTCCCTGAGACGTTTAGTCGTAGCAGACATATGAGTTATGTACTTAATGGGCAGTTATATGTGGAAAGATCTTGGCACAACCTGCGTTCGCAGATGATCACGAGGATGTCTTCAGTGTCTTGTGATTCGGATTGAAGCGGACCAGGCAGGGAGGAGGGGAGGAGAAATGAATACGGGATGCGAACTTTCTTTCTTCAACTTTAACAAGATAAGGTCTTGACAGCGCTAAAATGCATTACGTAGTCTGAGCGCCCCTTATACTGACTCTTATTCTGTTGCTGTGTGTTTTCTCCGTGTTGTTAATACACTATGTGATACGCGCCGCGGTTATGGATGAGCGTTTTAGCTCTGGAGCGTGAAAAGCCATTTCATATTCCCCATTTACGGCCAGCTTTCCAGCGCTGGAAGACGGCTGGGTTAAAAGCTGAGGGAATAACACATTTCATGCAGCTTCATGCAGCTGATACGATTGCATTGTCTCAGGAAAGAAACCCAGTAGTGCAGTCATCCAGAGAGGATAATGCATTTGGCAGACAAAAATATGCGTAGACAGGCACATTCCAGAAATAAACAGCTTTACACACCATTGCGTGCACCCATGCTCTCATATACTAGCCACACACACACATACACACACACATATCCACATATCCACATATTCACATATGCACATATCCATACATTTTACATAAATGGAACACATGCGGCATTAACGTTTGACATTTGCTTGCGTGACCTTTCCACGTCTCCACCGAGGATGCAGCAGGTTCTCCTGGTGTGTAGAGCAGCTAAGATAATAGCCTTGCTCTCTTTTCTGATTTAAATGCTAAAGGCCTGAGCACATGGATCACTGAGCAGAAGCATGTGACAGGGTGAGATGCAGCTGATTTGTGAAGCTGTGGTAGATCCCGGGTCCCTGTGTTTGGCTCCTGTCACTGATGGACTGATCAAAACACACTGGGAATTAACTAACGCCTGCTTGACCTTATCATGTAATGCCCTTCACTGGCCCTGATTCTCCCAGCTTTATGGATTCTCTTGTGAGCAATTATGTTCATTGAAGGTGGGATTTTGTCTCGGCACAGAAGCATGACATATGTTTAAGGTACCAATGACTGTCTCCTGGATATAAATAATGAAATAAATAGCTGTTAAATAGCTGGTCATGGCAATCATCCTGGAAAAGGTGATGGATAATTTGGCTTCAATCTTATAGCACTGTGCAAAAGTCTTGGGCACATACAAAAATATGGCATAAGCAATAAATGCTTTTGAAAACATTTCTGCGTAAAAGAAACTTCTATAAAGAGCAATAAAGAATAATAAAATTAACAATATTTAGAGTGAAAACTCATTGCTTAAAATCAGGAGTTTTAGACACAGATTTGTGCAGTTTTATAAGAAAACAGCTGTTAGG
>JAOVVA010000009.1:3566894-3578563 GCA_028565275.1 Leiocassis micropogon | reverse complement strand
TTTTTATGCAAATCCCAGGAGCGTACATTAGGTTTTTTGTTTCCATCTGAAAACTGGTCTGTCTTGTACTATTTTTTATTTCTTTACAGCCATGCATATATTCTCCTGTAATGTTATTTCTTTATTAATTTTTAAGTTATTTATGGATATACTGAATGATTTTGTACATAATTATGCAGACATGATAAACAAAATTGGTACAGCATATAATTTGGTGCCTAAGACTTTTGCACAGTACTGTACTCTGTACTAAATATGTACCTAACTAAGTGATGGTTATACTTGATAAATGACCATGCCTACATCCTGACATAGAAGCTATGCATCCAGCACTAATCTATTCACCAGCGTACTTTATATTAAAAACTTGATCCACATTGGGTAGATTGAAGCCAAATCATCCATCACCTTTTCTAGGATGCTTGCCTTGACCACTTCCTCTGATTTTGCACAACAGGGATTAGGGACTTGACAAGGCTGTGATAATTTGTAGACAGACAGACAGATATACACTTTATTGATCCTGAAGGAAATTTGTAAATCTGAGAAATAGCATCAGCAAAGTCAACATAGGTGTTACATCAGGCCATCGGACCAATTTCATCGTGACAGCAGTGATAACATTTCTCCTGCCCGTAAGAGAATTTGACAGCACAAGGCATCATTACCTAGCCTGCTGTAATGCCCCCGTTGTTGGTACTTGGTATTGCACCACGTATATGGCAGCCATCTTGTATATGCTTACTAGCCCCAGCCTCTTTACAGCCTCTTTACTTCTTTGCATACACTAACTACCTTAATTGTCCATTGTAAAAAGGAACTATTCCAACATACAGAATAAAGTCAAGACCCGCAAGACATTTTATGGGAATGTAATTAGGAATCTATAAAAAAAAAAAAAGTCTGTCTAAGTCTGTCCATTTTTCATTTCCAAAATCGGTCGATGATTTTGCATACCTTGAATCACGAAAGAGCCGAAAATATTCTCACAACACACACACACACACACATTCAAATATTCACACTCAGAAAACAAATATTCGCTAAAGGTTGCTTGGAATAGTGCAAATAACACTGTTCGGAGGAGGAGGTGAACTCATATGAGGGGTGTTGGAGGGGCAGGGTGGAGCGAGGAGAAGGGATCCTGTGCTGCAGGATTAGTTTAACATTCAGGGTCTCGCCTGCTGAATATTCTGTCCATAGGGAAAACAGATATTTTAAATTGTAAATTGTTGTCCAATTTGCAAATTAGGGGAAATTTTTTAATTAAGTTGATTTTCCAGTTATTATAAAGGATTTTTTTTGCACCATTACCTAATCCGTCCCAGGTTTTTTTTTATTTTTTATATATATATCCAATTACTGCCTCAAACAGGGCCAGTGTAATGGAGTACAGGCGGGCCATTGAAATGGTAATGTAGCTGTCTCCGAGAGGCCCTCACTTATTCATAAAGCTAGAAGTAGATTTATTCATCACTATTTACTGCCCTTAGAGTGGATTATTCTAATGAGGGATGTATTGTAAGTGCATGGTGGTCTGTCCTTGCCGGAGTCCTGGCTGGATCAGTAGAAATGGCCTTTAACAGACTTGGATGGTTTGGTTGCATTCAAAATGGGAGATCTAAGGGTGACAAACGGTTAGGAAGGTTCGAAGTTGAAAGGGCGTTTTGCAGTGTGCTGAAACGTTTTAGAGACGGAGATGAAAAGAAAGAGAGAGAGAGAGTCTATCTGAGAACAATGTGCTAAGATCAGCATCAGGTTTCTTTAGCTTCACAGTACTCACTTTGAAGTGGGTACTATAAAACTGACCATGAGTCCTTACCACAGACGGGTTTTTTGTTTTTCTGTTTTTACAGGGTTTTTTCTTTTTTTTTATTCTTGTCTTTTTATCCTAAAGAATTTTTCACACTCAAAACCCAGGAGATTAGACACTGCCTAAAATATTCAACATTCAGGGGAAACATTAAAAGGACTTGGAAAAAAAAAAAACTTTACCAATAGGGATAGCACTAGGAGTTGCAACATTTTTTTGCTGCATTATTTTTTAGAAAGCTTCTCAGCATCTGGCGTAGTGAATGAGGTCTGAGATTCCATGGGATCGATCAAAAAAAGCTGTGCGAGTGGGCGTTATTTGCTTTCATGACACTCTAAGAGCAAAAAAAGGCCACATTCAATTACATAAACAGGGTGTGCTGCACCGTGCTGCATTTTCATAGCATTTCGTTAAATTAGACTAACTGATTTCATTAGAAAATATCAAGCAGTAAGCAGTACAAACAAAAAGAAAGTATACTGTAAGTATACAATGCCTTGCAAAAGTATTCATACCCCTTGAACTTTTCACATTTTGTCATGTTATAACCACAAAAACATAAATGTATTTTATGGGGATTTTATGTGACAGACCAACACAAAGTGAAAGGGAAAGACAGTGTAACTGCATAAACAGGAAACAGTCGACCTCACATATCTGTTTGAGATCAATTATACATTGGGGTGATGTCATACAATATGTATGTTGTTTTAAAAAGTGAATAAAAAAACACAAGACACACCCACTTCAGGTTAAAATGAACAAAATACCATTAAAGATAGCTGGAACATTGGACTAAACTGATAATGGTATTGCAACATTATACGTCCTGCATTCTCCATCCATCCTTGAACCTCTGTAGTCCAACTAGGGGCCGTGGAGGCCAATGGTGACCGTTGTATTTATTCCCATTTGTACAACCATGGTAGGACCTCCGGTCAACATTCACACACTGCAGGAAATTTGGAAATTAGCCTAATCTGCATGTTTTTGGACTGTGGGAGGAAAACCCAGAGGAGGCCCACCAAGTACAGGGAGAACATGCAAACTGCATGCACACCATTAATTCATGTGGAAGAAGGGGGTTTAGAGACAGAGAGAGAGAGACATTGCATCTTAACTTCAGTAGGAAATTCTTACTCCAGTCTCTTTTAGATCAAATTTGGCAACGCCTGTTGCGCTACAGCACTTGTATTAAATTAAGAAACACGGTGTTAGCACATTAGTGTGTTAGATACAGTTTTGGCACTCGCTCGGGAACAACGGCTGGCAGTGTGCCACGGCTACAAGGGGTACAGAGAGACACAGCCAGATTCTCATCTACAACAGTATCTTTAACTCTGTATGTAGGTCAAATCTCTCTCTCTCTCTCTCTCTCTCTCTCTCTCTCTGAGTCTTATCAGTGCTGTGACCTGGCTGTAACTGTCAAGTGATTCATCTCAGCCCATGCTCTCTTTACCCCTCTCTCTCTCTCTCTCTCTCTCTCTCTTGTACGCGTCGGCGTCTTTGATTGTCGACTAACAAGAGATCGTGCTGCACTTTGCACTCGAAACTGCGCTCTCCGTGTTCACACTCATACTGAGTCACACATCTAATCACAGGCCGCCATTCCGCTGTTATCTCTCCAGCTCAGCACCACGCACACGCAGACGTGAGTCGCTGTGTTTGACCAGGGCGGGTGATTACGGACATGTCCAGGCTTGCCTGCTCAACTGCTGAAACAGTACTGTAGGGTAGTGCAGGTGGTTGGCCAGGTACACAGGTGGACGGACTTTGGTCTGATGCTCTGTGCAGGGTTGCCAGAGTTGTGTTCTTTTTTTTTTTTTTTTTTTAATGAAAAATAGTTTTAAAATCATTTTTAAACCAAAAGTGTTCACAGGAAAATGGGTAAAAATGGGGAGGTTCATAAAAAAATATCATAAAAATAGAATCAAATCTGTTTCTGCAAGCAAACAAAGCAACAAAGTGAAAGTGCAGATAATGTATCTATCGTGTCCAGACCCATCTTTGTTGTTAGATACAGTATATTACTGGGATTTTGGCATTACTTTTCTAGACAGTGATTTTTTCAAAGCGACTCAGATAGGCCAAAACACAGTATTTGTGCTGACTGTATTGTTTGTAGGTTATACATATGGTACATAAAGTGTGTAAGCCAAAGAAGCTACTTTTGCAGTTTATGCAACATGGAAGTGAACATTTTTGCTTCCCTAAAAATTTCAATTTGCTAACTTCAGCCATTTTGGAGAGATGGTTTTATATATTATAGTGAGTTATATTGTCTCGCTTCAAACAATAATCATTTAAAATGCAAATTATTCATATTTCTTTATGAGAAAAAGTATTGATACTAAAGCTGGTGTAAGCTTTCAGACGCGCATGACATGATAAAACTTGTTGCTTAAATTAAGGCATTCTGGTTTTTGATAAAACACTAAAAATCTGTAGTGTCCATAACCATGTCAAATTCATATTGCAATATCTTAACAATTTTCCATTTTATAGTAATGGATTTTTTTCAGCTTTTCCTGTGAAATTTAAATCGGCCAAGTTTCATTTGAATGCCAATTAAGGCAGATTCATTGGAAGATTTAAATTCAAAAAAGTTACGGACACTACATAAAAGGGTGTTTCTTTTTATCTCATAAAAGTCTGAAAAACGAAACATGGATTGGAAGATAAGAAGCATTAAGTATTATGAAAAACTGAGTTATACGTATGACCCTAGCTGAAAATTCACTTTTTCACCTAGGTGAGACACTTTTTAGCACCAATACCATGTTTTGGCTAAAAATGTCCAAATTACACAGTGAACTTATTTTTACTGAAAACATTGAAATAAGAGAAAAGGAAGTAAAACATGCCATGCTTTTCGTGTGTGTGTGAATATGCTTAGACTGTGCGTGTAGTGGAACTTTTGGCGCTCAGAAACAGGAACTATGCTTTTTCCATGGCCAATTGGTCCAGCAGTAAAAATTTTAGTCGTGTGGTTTTGAGGCACTAAAGGGAATTAATGGTAATAATGTCGATGCTGTGCACCAGAATGGTGAGGGAGTTAACTATAACTGAGACGTTCACATTTCAGTCGTCTTTCTTTCATTCATTCATCCATCTTTAGTAACTGCTTTCCTCTGGTCAGGGTTGTTGTGGAACCAGAGCCTATCCTAGGACCATTGCGTTTGAGGCAGGAATGTCAGACATCCAGGATGAGACGCTCTAAATGAGACGGCACTCCATCGCATGACACCACGCATGCAAGTTTTTACGAGTATGGGCATTTTACCAGAGCCAGTCCACATGCCAGTATGTTTTTGGGAGGTGAGTGGATCCCGGAGAACCCACAGTGATGTGGGACTTGAAAACAGCTCCAGTAGAACTGCTCGTTCTTTAGGCCATTTTTGCTTTTGAATACAGGAAAACCAGCTCAATATGTATTTGGCTTGCTCTGTATAACAAACAGACAGGAAGTTTAGCTGAAAGAGCTCTGGTTTTAATCTTTATGTGCATGTATGCTTGTGTGTGTGTGTGTGTGTGTGTGTGTGTTGAACCTAGAGGAGAAGCAAACAGGTAATAAAACCTTCCTGGAACAGAAAGCACTTTTGTTTACCATTTCTGAGGCTTGCTAGAGGACAGAAAGAGTCGAGACACAAAACAAACCTGACGTTGTGCATTTGCCATGCAGACTCGGCTCTGCCAGAACTGTTACTGTGACTTTTTCTGCTGCTATGCCTGGGTTTAAAGTGGACCTGGGCCCAGATAACAAGCTCGGTGTCTGCCGCGTGGCCGTCCAAGAAACCCCTCGTTGCCTGTTTTAACTTTTATTTCTTCCTTTTGTCAGGAAAAAGAGCGTTTCTTCACAGACAAGGCTGAGAGAGATGCAGTGAGACATGCGAGCCGGGGACTGGCTGGTGAATTCGAGCCAGACGGGGTCAGTGGTTAGAGACTAAAGTAGACCACCACCACTTAGCAGACCGCTGTGTGCTGTAGAGCTGGACTGTAGAGCAGACATAGACACGGAAGCCCCTTCCATAAACACAGCTCTCTGTATCTCTGGCTTTCTCATTACCTGTCAAGGTCGCTTTCTGTCTGTGTATTTCTTTTACACAAACACACACACACACACACACACACACACACACACACAGCTTTCCTCTGAGACACTTTCTCCATAGTGGTTTCTATGTTTACACTCTCAATGATAGCGATTTGATGTTTAGAAACCAACTGTTGGAAAGGAAGGGTGGGCAGTGTGTTTTAATGATAAGATTTATGACATACTGTAAGCTAAGGGTAAAGCTGGAAATAGTACATTTTCCAATTACATAAGTGCCCTAACTATTTACTTACTTATTTAATTCCTTACTTAATAACTTACTTAACTATTACTTATGTGCTTACTTACCTTTTTACCTCCTTCCTTCCTTCCTTACTTATTTACATACTTATTTACTTTATATTGAAGTTACTTACCTACTTACTTATTTAAATACCTACTTATTAATTAAATATTTACTTACTCATTTACTTTATTGTGCATTTGTGTACTTAATCAATTACTTACGTACTTACCTACTTAATTAATTAATGAATTAATTACTCATTTACATAATTATGTATTTGTTCACTTAATTATATATTTACCTATTTACTTATATACCTAATTACTTGGATCACTTACCTACTTACTTACTCACAAATTAAGTAAATATTTACTTACTCACTTAGTTTATTACGTGCCTCCTTAATCATTTACTTACTTACTTACCTAATTAAGTAATTAATTCATTGATTAATTACTTACTTACTCTCTTACTCACTTAATTACTTACTGCCTTCTTTCCTTCCTTCCTTCCTTAAGGATCCTTACTTACTTACTCATTTATTCAAACTTATTTACTCACTCATTTAATGAATTAAATATGTACTTACTTATTTATGCAATTACTTAATCATTTACCTACTTACTTACTTACCTATCTAATTGCTTACTTTATAATTAATTTACTTATTTAATTACTTGTTTACTTACTTACGCAATTATTTGCTTAGTTACCTACTTACTTATTTATTCAGATATTTTTTAATATTTGTTTATTTGTTTGTGTGCATTTCTCTTAGAAGTTATTGGAGTTTTTTATTTTTTCAAATTTCAATTCAGATAATTATGAAACCTCCTTTATAAAATGTTTTTGAACAATACTTTTATAATTACATAGTTAAATTAATAATACACACAACACCTGCCCTAGATTAGTCTCCAGGCTCCCTGTGACCCTACCCAGGATAAGCCATATAGAAATTAGATGGATGGATATCACTCATCATAATTGAATAATTGCTATCATTTATAAACCCTTTTAAATTCCTTTTTAATGCAGACACATGCTGCGCTCTCTCCATCTCCATCTCGTGTGACTTCATCCCATATTGACATTCAGATTAGCTATTTTTGCCGCCTGCTCTAGAACAGCCGACTTCTCCAGGGAGCCAGATTGTCTCTGGTTTTCACTCCCGGCTCTTTTGGCTGAGTGATGGTGACAGTCTTTTTTTATTGTGGCCAGCTTTGTTATGAGCAAAATTGATATCTTTGAGATTGACCGTCACCTCAAAGGGGCCTACAGTGGACCTTTATTTCATGGCTGTTACAGCCCATGCGGTCTTCAGCGTTCCGTTTAAAGGATCCTGAGCTGAAACCTGAGGCGTAGGTCTCGTGTGGTGGGTGATGTGAATGACGATGATGAGAGGCAGCCAGCCGTGACCGCAGTGTCTTTACCGCAAACCGCTGTCTGAGACCACAGCCTCGCTGCAGGGGGAGATGGCTGAGATGGAAGTCCATGGTCCAGCTTGCTTAGTCACCTGGCTGAGCTCTGAGACAGACAAGCATTATTGTAAATGTGTGTGTGTGTGTGTGTGTGTGTGTGTGCGTGTACATGCAGGTGCATAGGCCCTAAAGGCCTAACCAGGGCTCTTGACTTAAAAGGGCCTTTTTAAAGTGAAAGCCTTGCAGGTGGCTTGGTTGCAAGAGAAAGGGAAAAAAGGAAAGGATTAATTTTTTAAAAAGGGAGAAGAATGGAGATTCTGTTTCATCTAGTCTGAGAATACAGAAACACTAACCATGAGGCAAAGAAAAGCACCGCTGTTTACTCTTCTGTCACTATGTATGGGTGTCTGTGTGACATCTGCGCTTGAGAGAGAGAGAGAGACACACACACACACATGTGAACGTCTGCTCTGGAGAAGTGGGACCGAGTCAGGGCAATGATGTCGCATTCAGGGCTCTAGTATCTCTCCAGGCTTCGCTGTTTACACCACACTAATCAAAACACGAGAACTTGGCGGCCTCGGGCTCGGCCCCTCCGACTCTCAGCGCCATGTTTGGCTTTGATTTTTCTCTCTGCCTGTTTCTCCCTCTCTTTGTGTATCCACTGCTTTGCATTCCAGTCTTGATTACCCTCGTCTAGAGTACAATGCGACTCTATTCATGAGATCTTTTGGCCTTTTTTTTTTTGGTCACATTTCTAAACAACAACATGAAGGATAGTGGTGATAGCATGCGTCTCTTTTCATTACACTTACATTGTGTAACTCATTGATGCTGACAGGGATGAAAAAATACAACAAAGAACACTTGAGTCTTGAACTGTACTTGTGTGATGGGATTCCCCCCCCCCTAAACTTCTCTTACACAATATGCGAGTGCCCAATGCCTCTTGTGCTTTTTTTCTGCTTCGGGCCTGCAAACTTGCTGGTTGTACAGTACTGTACATGCAACCAGTGGTTTTAAGAAGGAAAGTTTTTTTCGAGTTAGTGAGTTAAAAAGGTTAATGAAATCCAGATTTGTAAGTTTGTTTGTTTAGGAATCAGTCATTACTGAAGTTGAAGAACCAGAGATTTGCTTTTTTTTAATCTTATGGGCCTTGATTTTTTCGACGACAGTGTTGTAGGGTTCCGGTCGCCACGGTTCAGCTCCATGATAGTTACAGTTACAACACAACACACAATATTCAGCTCATATATAGCATATAGATGTAATGTTTACAATGCAGCCTATATGAACACACATCTAAATATGAAATCACACATGATTAGGCCCCCGACCAGGGCTTGCACCCAAGCAACAAGCCACACACACACACACACACACATGTTTGTGTCCATTTCATCCTCAGAATCAGAGATCACAGACTCATGCTGTCATGTTACCAGCAGCGCTCTGTTTCATAGAGAGAGAGATATTTAGAGTCAGACACAGAAAGCATACAAATGTATCAAATTCATAACAGGCAACAGAAAGGGGAAATCATGGATTTTTTTTTATTAGACATCTTCGAATCAAAATACAGTACCGCAATTTCATTCATTCATCACCAATTCTGCTTGTGTACAGGGTCGTGGGTGGCCTGGAGCCCATCCCAGAGCATACCCTGGACAGGGTGCCAATCCACAGCAGTGCACACACACTTTACAGGCATTATAGAAACGGCAATTAACCTAATCTGCATGTCTTTGGACTATAGGAGGAAACCGGAGTACCCACAAGAAGAACATGCAAACTCCATGCACACACAGACCCGCGACGGGAATCGAACCCTCCACCCTAGAGGTGCGAGGCAACAGCGCTAACCACTACGCCACTGTTCCGCCTAATACTGCATATTAGCACACTTCGCCAGCACCAAGTTTAAAAAAAAAAATGTATGCACTTATGATTAGCATCATTAATAACATTAATAGCACTTGTTGGCTGAATTTGATCACCTGTGTTGGCTTTGTTGAAAAATAATAATGATAAATTATGTTGTTTTTGGTCTTTCGGCTGCTCCTGGCAAGGGGTCGCCATAACCGAATATCCAGTCCGCACAACAACTCGGCACAGGTTTCACGCCGGATGCCCTTCCTGACGCAACCCTCCCACAAATTAACAACGTAAACAACGAAAACAAAGTTTCTTAGGGGTGATGGCGTGGGGGGGGGGCTATGGGTATTGTAGGGGGTGCCCACAGGGGGTGCCCCCAGCCCCTCCTTGGCCACGCTCATGCATTAGTGAATAAGCATGATCATCTCGTGTTTGTTGAGAGGTTACAAGACAAGGTTGTTTTGGTATTCAGATCGCCTCTTTCTGTGAACACTAACATTTTCCGGCCATATTCACTGATGGAACGTACCAGACTTTATAGGAAATTCTATATAATTTACACAACTAATTATAAACAACATTTATAAAGCCAGGACTACCATTACAGCATATCAATATCCATAAAATAATACACTGTCATTTATAAGAACAGCACGTCAGTGTGCCACGTGAACATAAAATTCATCGCTTTTTGTCCGTAAATAAACTGTAGTGAGAAATAGCATAGACTTTGTGGGTTTAGGCATTTAGAACGATCTTGATGTTTTTTTTGTTTTTTTTTCTCCTTTATGTTCAGGGATTTCTTTTAATGGTCCATAAATATTTAGACAAATAAAAAAACTGGCTTATTTGCTTACTTAAACTGATGATACTCGACACGGAGGTCGTTCCCTATCGATAAAGTTGAATTGTGATTTTTTTTTTTAACCAAAGCATATCTAATGTACAGAGTGTGTGTAGGGAGTGTTGGAAAACCCTGGCGGGGTGATGGATGGGCGAGGTATTTTAGGCTCTCAACACCGGCCCCCTCCACATTCCCGAAGGAAATCATTATGAATCATGGGTGAGAATGTTTTTACAGTAAACAGTAGCGGAGGAGCGGTGAAGCTCATAAAACACCGAAGAGAAAAACTGCAAAAGTGTCTTCTATGTGTGCGTGTAGCCTCAGTCAAGGTCTCTCTCGCTTTCCCCTGTACGCTAGTAGAATTTTTATGACACATGTACTACCGTGTGGCGGATTTTCTGCCTGTCAATCATAGGGCGTTTAATAGGATCCATCTTATGCAAAAATATAGTTCTGAAATTCACAACACTGTCCAGAGCGTTACATCTCCATCCAGAGCAAAGTGAAATAAAATCAATGTGCAGCTTTTCTAGCCTTTTTTATGATTTTGACCTGTTTTTTTACCCATTATTTCTTCTCTCTCTCTCACATATACACACACATACACACACACACCTCTTTGCCAGCCGCCCCCCCCCGCTGCGTGCTAAGAACGTGTGATAGCAGGGAGAAGGACCTGTTGTATCCAGATCCTCTCCGGCTTTCACTGGGATTAAAGTGAGCGGTCTCTCTGGTAACACACTCTATCACACCCACACACATGTACACACACTGAAATCCGAGCATATAGGTGAACAGAATCTACAGTGGTGGCAATGAAGTTGCTATACAGCTATCAGTATTTTTTACGAGGTCCTTTATTCTGTAAAACCTGCTGGATCTGGCTGGGAATGTAGTCAAAAAGGGGTCTGCAGGAAGTACTCTAATGTCTCTTGTTCGATCCAGGCCTGAAGATCATGTTCACAAATTGGTCATAAAAATTCGCGATTCACGATTGAGAACTTGTTATTTTAATAAATTTTTGCACAGAGGTGAAAATAAAAGTCACTTCGTTTTCCACCTATTTGTTCCATCCATTAACTAACCCAGCTGATTCTAATTAGCACATCTTTTTCGCCAGATAGGTGAGAACTGATTAGTGACATCACCTGTTTTGTGCACAGCGAGAACTATACTTTTTTTTCTTTTTTCCACGATTTTCTTTTCCTCCCCGTCACTAGGTGGCTCCCACATTAAGGCTACTACTACCACTAAGTCTGGAGGGCCGAAGACTATCACGTGTTTCCTCCGGACCACGTGTCGAACTGCTCGCTCACGCACCGTTGGGGGCGGCGTAACACACTCGGAGGACAGCGCTATCCGCTCCTTCCGCTTGC
>JAOVVA010000009.1:3542008-3566794 GCA_028565275.1 Leiocassis micropogon | reverse complement strand
TCTCATCCCTCCCCTCTGAGAGAGCTCAGCCAATCAGCTCTCTCTAGACCTCCGGCTGCGAGAGGTTACAGCATCACTCGGGAATCGATTACCGGATGATAGGACGAGCACTTTACCACTGCGCCACTCGGAGGCTAGCGAGAACTATACTTAAGCATTGTCGCGTTCGAGGTTGTGCTGTTGTACTGAATATCAGCACGGCTAAGAAAGATAAAACCTTAAATGTGATATTGCTTTTATATAACGGTTCTACAATCACCATTTATTATCAATAGATTATGATTTGTCTGTTTATTTAAAACATTCTTGCACAACTGGCGGAACTGACCAACCATGACTAGCGGAGGTGGCAACCAACATTTAGGGTAAGTAACAGGGGTGAAAGTAGTTTAAAATTCTTACTGCTACTACAGTATGTAGCCAAAAGGTGAAGAGAATAAACCTGGACAATCCTGAGAAACTTTATTTTATATTTCCACTTATTCAGCTTTAAACTATCCGGGTTCCCTGGTTGAATCCCAAATAGTGTTAAATGGAAAGCTGGTGCACTATGTAGGATGTATAATCCCTTGCTCCACACACCAAGTAGCACCCTTAATTAGGGGTTAGTGAGGGATTTGAGATTCAGCCTTGGGTTAGCTTTGTAGCTCACGTTAGCATATGCACCGAAAAACACAGACAGATGAGAAGCAAACAGCACGACTTAAAAGCAATTACTTTTCAACGAGGCAAAGTTGTTTAAGACGGCATAACTTATCCGTTTTGTGCACTTCTGTGACTGGGTTTAAATGTGAGTTTTGGTAGGCAGCTGCTCCGTGCTGTTATACTCTATGTCATCACTCATGGTATGCCCCTCGTCCAGTCGGATTCCTTGTTTGGAACTAACCGTTGTATAATACATGGCGTGTGTTGTGTCCATCACTTTAGTGACCAAAGAGTGATTTTTTTTCTTGATGTATTGTTAATGATAGCTTGAAGATTCGTTAAAGATGTACTGTATGATGTTCATGTGAAACCCCGGTCACTTAAGAAATATTGACTCGAGTTAGATACAGTACATAAAGATTCCTCTAGATGAATTGTTTGGGTAAATGAAACAAGATTTGTCGAGTTTAGTGATTTATAACTCCAAGTACACAATGTAGCATACAGGTGGGCAATATGGGGAAGTAAAAGAAACGTAAGATCAAGATACATTGACGAAGATATTTTCCTGGAGCATGATATATGGCATATTATGATATGAATGAGGTCGTGTTCTGATCATATTAAAAATCGCATTTTTTAAATCAGAAAAATGGTTTAACTTTGAAAATAAGGGGAAAATAAAAGATTTGATTTGAAGATACAGTTTATCTGAACATTCACACACTTCCTTATAGAAACCTTGATGATGCCTGGGACTAGTGTGCTGTGATTTTTCATAATTTACCATATCGTTATAGTTATAGTAACACATAAAAAGTCTTTCACAATACACAGGATTTCAGTCAATTCAAGCTGAATACAACTTTTTAAGATTTTCACAAATACATTTGTGTGCAAGTTCCCACCGTGTCTCCCGGCTCGGCTCTCCAGCAACCAGTCAAATCCTTAAAAGATAAGACACGACACACTGACAAAACTAAATCTATGTAGCTCTGGCAAACTTTCCAAAGACACTCACTTTCATAGTGAGTGTGTGTCTTGGAGGAGAGCGGTGCATTAACAGCGTCGTGCCGGTTTATCAGGATCAGAGCTGCCTATGTGCGCCCTGAGTGCTTTTCAGTGTCGATGAAAATAGAAAGAGAAAATTCAGGAGGAATAGAGGCTCTCTATAGGTCTAAAAAAAAAATGAAAGAAGAAGATTTATCTTAGATGTTGTGTTTATATGTCTGTTCTTTCGACAGCGCCCAGATAACAGGATTCAGTTGTGGTGTTTTGCGCTCGGATTGTTACATGTGAAGCTGTTGAATGCCTCCTGACTCTACTTGTGTGTGTTTGAGTCTGTGTGTGTGTGTGTGTGTGCACGTGTGTTTTAGGGGTGTGCATATTAGAGTGTGGAGCAGCTGCATTTCCTGAAGCATCCCCCCAGCTCCATATTGAAGGAGTCGGACTTAGAGAGAGGGGGAGGAGGCCAGAGGGAGGGGTTGAGCGAGGCAGGGACGGGAGCAGAAATTGGATATGGTTTATGGGCATTTTAAGGTTTTTAATGTAAATGAGTAGGGAGGGAAAGAAAAAAAGAGGTCCCAGGAAGCCTGTTTCCTGTTCAGGCTTAGCCCACAAGGTCAGCATGAGCCGAGGCAACAAACACACTTGTGGTGTGAAAAGCCCTGGAGCCACAGAGGCCCGCAGCTGGCAGGGGAATTATCAAGGCCGACTGGCACATCTCTCTCTCCATCTTTCTTTCTAGCTCTTTTCCGTTCTCCACGGAAAAGACTTTGTGGCAGAGGCAGCATTCAGATCGGGGCGCCGCTGCTGTGTACGCATTCTCTCCATTTATCAACGCGCCACATCTGCCAAGCAACTAAAACCTCATCAGAGCCATCGCAGTCCACCCAAAGCAACCCCGGGCGTCTGCCTAGGGGAGCCCACACACTCCTCGCTAATGAAATCTTGTGCTTCTAGAGTCATTTGCTGACCCAGGCCATTTTTATTCATGCCTAATAAATAAACCATAAGAAAAAAAAGAACTTCATAACAAATCAGTGCATGTATGTTAATGCCTGGATAATAGTCTTGCCAAATACTGCATATTAATGCTTTCTGTAACTACACCGTAGGCATCATTTATAAATTGTCAGTCAGCACACGATGAAAAGTCGCACATTTTCTTGCCAGGTCCATGTAGGAGTAATGTAGCAGTTGAAACGTGCTGTGATTTTTTTCTTAAAATTCCTTTACCTGGATTTATTCCTTTCTTGATTGGCATGCAATATTTTCTTTTTATGTCAGATGGGAATAAAAACTTATCCAGAGGTGTATTTATTTCTGTGTATTCACCTCTGGATATGGTCTGTGTGTTTTATGTAGGTGTATTTTTCACAGTTCCAGTTCATGAAGTGGCAAAGAAGTGGTTATTTATTTGACCTCAGGTTGGAGTTTTCCTGCGTTTAATGCACCCTGTCTGTCCAATTCCTGTCTAACTGGCAGGACCATAAGCCTCAATAAGAAGTATGTGGGTGTACATGTGTGCATACAAACTCGTTTTTTTTTTTTTTTTGAATTCTACATTGATTCTACATTGCTCCAACCCCCCGTACTTTACAGCTTGCTGGTTCTCTTTAAGCTCGCCCCATTCTTCCTCTCTGCTGCGACTCAATCAAACATGCTGTGTTTATTTAAACTGGGAGGTGCCAAGTGCGCGAAGTGAGTGACTGCGGAGAGCCCGGGCCGTGGCCCTGCTGCCCTTGGACCCGACGAGTAGAATGTCGTTGGATAAAATAAACACAGCTTGACAATGCCCCCTCTGTGAGAAATGACAGGTCCCAGAGTGCACAGGAGACAGATAGCAGCCTTGTTAGGCCAGAAGTACAGGAATGAAGATAGAATCAGAATGTGACCCGGAGGAGGATGTTGTGAGTCGCCTGTGCCTGTGTCGAGTCGCCTTTTAAGAGGTTTTGCCCCCTCACGTGCGCTGCACCAGCTTTTGCACACAAACTGGCAGCGTGACCGGTGGCACAGTGCCAGTGCCAACTGGGGTAGCATGGTTCTGACTGGAGCTGCCATCTGCTCAGGGGACTGTGGGTACACCGTGCAGCCACGAGCGTGTTTACCATGCAGCAGGAGCGGCGCCTGATGTGCGTCGCCAACGAACGACTTGGCTTTTTCCTGGAAAGCTGCTTTTCTACAAAAGGCCATTAGCTCCCTTTTTGTTCACTGTATAATCTTTGCCATTAAGAGGTTCATATGAATCCAGTATTTCATGCCATTCTGGAGGAAATCCTGTCTATTGTGTGCAGTTTCGTTTATGACTGGAAGAAAATAGAAAGGCTAATGTACACTACATTACAAATTGTGGTGGAGATGATAACTCTCTATACAGGTCATAAAGCGCTGCTTTATTTGGAGAGCGAGCATTAGTTAGCTGGGGATAGGGAAATAAATCCCGTGACTATTTAATGTCATTCTGACTGCATGCTTTCTAGGAATATGATTCTCTACTTGTGCATTTACTTTAAGGACTAGGTGGTAATGTTTAGAGCCTGTGAACAAATTACAAGTGCAATGAAAACATTGACAACAGCTTTAAACAGTCTGAGAACTCATGAGTTGCCCTTTAGGTGAAAAACAACATACAAAAAAAATCATGTATGAGGATATACTGTATGAATTTTACTTAAGACAATAACATAAATATTAGACTATAAATTCGAGTTCTTAATAAAAATAGCTTTCGTTGAGCATCATGCTTGCTAATCCAAACCACAGGCGTATCAAAATAAGGACAGTGTGGATGGTCAGAGGTGATGTGTGTGTGTGTAGTTTAAGTGTGTATCCTGGGAACTGACTGCATGGATTAGACCAAGCGCTGCCTCTGTGCTCAGTGGGCCGAAGGCTGACTCTCCGGGCTGGGAGCCTTCTCTGTCTCTCTGTGTTACGCGATTAGTCCTGATTCTGTGCAGAGAAGAAGAGGGTCTGAGGTTAAGGTATCTTCGCTGGGACGCTCATGCTTTGAAGCAGGATGTGGGATGGCTTGCCGAAGGGAAGGATTAGATGTGAGGAGAATTGAAGAGAGAAGGCGGAGAGCTTAGGATGAAGTATCTCTGTATCTCTGTAGGCCGCCTATAGGGTGTTCGGTATGCGAGGAGCTCTAGGAGCAAGTTAGGAACTTGGTCGAATCATTCACGCAACTTTTTCTCCCTTTCACCTTCTAGTGGTCAATATATCAATGTTAATGCAGGGGGAGTATGGACGACAGGGGATAACAGATCGGCCTGGAGCGGGAGAAAGTGATGTCTTTTTCTCCGCCCCATCCTCCATCCTCTCCAGTGCATTGAGAGACTGATACTGCATATTGACCAGGCAGGTTAGGAGGATTTGGGAGCAGATACAGTGTGATGAGGAACACACTTCAGATCGGATTTCATAAGACGCATTAAGAGCAGTCCACTGGGAGGGAGAAAAGAATAGAATGTATAGTGAATTTGTTAATGCGCAAAAATAAGCTGATTAGCTGTAGGTTGTTTGATCGTGTCCCAAACCAACATACAAACGATTTAAACAGGAATGTTCACGATAGAGACTATAATTATAGTTCCTCGCTATTTGGTATAAAGTGAAAGATCTTTGAAAAGAAAGAATCTTTGCTTGACTTGTTAAAATAATGCACAATAATTGCACATAATTATTATACGTAGCTTTAGGAACAATGTAAGGTGCTACCGTAAATCAGTTTCTGTCCGTGCATTGTGTTTAGGAGTTACAGTACTGTGAAAAACTCTTGAGCCCCCTACTGTATGTTAGTGTAATGTAGCGACATGAACTCTACCCTTAGAGAAAGTGATGCTGTAGGATGAATAATAGTTGATGTCTGTTAGTATAAATGCACACAGCTTTATGTCAGATATGATAACGGCATATAATGTTGGTGTATAATGAAGCATGTCACTGCTTTGTGTTTGAGGATAATCTTTCACAGTATCCATATGAGTTAATGCTTATTTAACTTCAATAAGAAAAAGAGAGCGTTCGAACTTTTAGACAGTACGCTACTTAGTCGAGTTTCATTCTACAAGATGACATCGCTTCTGATTATTAAATCGGTAATTAGAACTGGGCGGCCTTTTTTTTTTTTTTTAATGATCTTTCAGGAAACGAGACTGGAGGTTATGGGGGTTTTTGAGGAAAAAAGCTAGACAGCTGTTTCCTATTACAAACTAGTCACATGCCTCCATGGAAAGGACACGAAGACTGTCCTGCTCCTACTTGCATTAACCCCCCCATGCTGCATGCTACATTGACAGACCCAAAAAAGAGGGGAAAGAAATGCATCCAATTACAGGGTCATCCCAATTTGTCCGCTCATATCATCAGGACACTCCACCCCTCGTCCTCTTTTTCAATCTCTCTCTCGCTTTCTCCGGAGTGTGTAAACGTCCTGACGCTAAAACATGTGGGAGTGATTACAGCTGCTGGATTTTCTCATTGTTTGAGTGTGTTCTGTTTCGCTCCGCTGTGCGCTTGAGTGGCCGCTTTCTGTCTCTCGCCTGGCCTCTAATCCCTGCAGTATTTATGAATAGTAATGTTTGGCAGCCATTTTTGGCACACAGATTCCCAAATTAGTGCAATTTGTGCGCTTATTCAGGACCAGGACGTAGCACAGCACTGCACTAAGTCTCTTTCTTTGTGTCTCCTGCTTTCCCTGCCTCGCTCTGTTTCACTCTCACGCACACACACATCACGTCCTTTCTGACGTTCTGTCTTTTTCGTTCGCCGGTGTAGGACAGTTGACTCCATCCGAATGACACTGGGCAGGATGTGTTTCCAGTGTGGAGCCGCTAATCACATATCTGCTCTTCTCTTCGTGACGCCTGCCTCGGCTGCCTAAAGCAACAGGAAAAGACTGTATGACACAGAATCTCCTCTGTGGTCTATCACCTTTGACCAGAAACACCACAGCTGTCTGTCACTTGTCCCTGTAGAGGACAGTTCATATGAGTGCTTTCTTTGTAGCTAGTTAGCTGATTTCTGGAGTTGATCCTTCACAAATGTCTGGCGTTGTGTTTTCTTATGCTGTGGGGTTACTTTCTCAGAGAAAATCTCTCTCTCTCTCTCTCTCTCTCTCTCTCTCGCACTCTCATTCTTTCCTTCTCCTTTTCACCTCTCAGGCTGCAGGGTGGTAGAGTCTCTGCTCCTCATTAATGTCAGAGGCATTAGGGCTAGACAGGGATATGGGTCTAATTTGACATTTTCGGCATCTGTCTCCAATATCCCTTCGCCGAGCAGAAATCCGTGGAGAGGTAAAACAAAGGAGGGCTCGACTCTATGGAGAAGTTGCACAGGCGGCCTACGACACCTCTCATTTAATGCCAATCTCCTAGAACAAATCTCTGACAGTCAGGGGCTTGAGCAAAAACACACAGACAATACAGAATGAAGCACTTGGACTTGAATGCATGAACTTATAAACAACACATTTCTTCTCTAGAGTGCAGTATTATTGTTTACGAGACAGGAATATTAGCTGAACAAAATTGTTTACTTCATCCTGGTCCACATTTCCACTCTTGGTGAATTTAGGGATGGGAATCACCGATACGAGCTTATCATGATACTTCGATGGTCCGATTTGATTCGTATTGCGATTCTGTTAGTATCACAAGCTCATAAATATCCAAATTCAATATCCAGATATCAGGATTCAGAACTTGCTGGTTTACGTCATATGCAAACATACAGTATATAAGTATATATTTGGAATCATTGTGGCGATACATGAATTGCATATAAAGAATCGTAAAAAGTGAAATTCACTCACTCATTGTCTATACTACTTATTCTCTATACAGGGTCGCGAGGGGCTCGGAGTCTATTTCTGGACAGGGTGTCAATCCATCATGGGGCACGCACAGTCACACTTACACACTCATTCACACACTACAGGCAATTCGGGAACGCCAATTAGCCTAATCTCCATGATTTTGGACTGTGGGAGGAAGTCGGAGTACCCAGAGAAAACCCACCATGCATGGAGAGGACATGCAAACTCCATGCACGCAGACCCCAAAGCTTTAATCGAACCTGGACCCCGGATCTGCAAGCTTGAGTGATAACCACTGTGCCACCGTACCGCCGTATGTGAAATTTTGCTGGAATAATTAATAATAAAACATTAAGCCATGTTGATGTTGATGAAGTGGGTGGTGAAGGTTATTCATTGGAATTCATTATGAACTAAAATAAACCCTTTTCCAAAGTTTATTTTATCGAACATACATGGTGTGTAGTAAATTCCCTCACTTCTAGGAATTGCTTGAAGAAATCAGAAATCTCACAGAATTCCAACGAGCGTGCTTCTTTCCTATTAGGAAGGTTTTTTTCTTTGTAATTACAATATATTCTTACCATCACACACACATAATAAGCTAAACAAATAACCCAGTCGCCACAGGTCTATCGGTTGTATTTTTCTCCTTCCAGCTCTTGCACCGAATGCTCGGTTGTTGTATTGCAGTAGAAACTCAGCTCCGCCTCTGCAGTATAGCTGAGAGAGGTACGCCGTGTTTAAAGCTGCCCAGCTTGTGTTACATTACTGCCTGGTGTGAGAGCAGCTAGCATGGCACATCGGAGTGTTTGTCCAGCTGTGCAAATGAAGTGTCTAGAGAGCTGAAATGTATACGCCATTATCGTCACATAAGACGTCCTTGCTAAAGATAGGAAGGAATCGGTGGTATAATGGTCTTCATATGGGGTGCTTGTTATTTCTTCCAACTCTTTTCTGTCCTTCTGTTTTGACTTTCCTTGCCAGAAGTAACTGCAATTACAAAAATGGCGAAGCTAAAGCATTTCTATTTCTTAAGCAAAGACAAAAGCTTGGCTATTTAATCTATTGACAACGGTTGGCTGCACAATAATATGCTCGTTCATTTATTGAGTTACATTTTGTTATATTTATCGCAGCCTAGGGATTTGTCTGGCCATGAATTCCAGTGCAATGTGAGAATCAAAATGTGACGGCTGAGCAGCCATGGACTAAAATGACTCAAGACTCATAGCTGACACATGGACAAGCAGGATATGGATATGGTCTGGAGAGCAAATACTAAAAATGTATCATCATCACAATACAGTATATTCAATATCAATTTCTGAACTTTTTTCCCATTATTGGACATTGCATTTTATCACCTCCTTTTCCTATATTTCTTGTTAAATGTTCTATTTATCAGAAGCGATGGTGTTCTACCTCGTATACCATTAAAGTGAGCTTATGAGTACTCATTCGATCATTCGATACTGCATACAAAATTGCAAACCTCCCAAAATACTACACTACATATGGAGCAGAGCACAGTTTCAAACTGACATAGGCTTCTTCAAACAAAGGCTGTGATGCTGTGCTGTTTTTAGGAAACTGTCATCGACCTTAAAGAGAAAATTTCCTGACGTGTCATAGTATAGGTTTTTCTCATCCTGCACTTCCTTATTCTTGGAACTAATGCATTGACATGTGAGATATTTTAGTGCAGAGGAAGCAGACTTTCCAAGGCAAACACACACATACACACACCACACGCGTTGTTGAGGAATGCCTTGGTGTGTAATGCATGTATAATGTAGTGTGATGTAGTGCAGGCTCCTTTGGTGTAATCCTATGCTGTGTAATGGGATCTGTTTCACGATTCCTGGAGGAGAGCAGCAGGCGAGGGTTCTGACTCAGACGAGGAGAGGAAGGGGGTGGTGGTGGTGGTGGTGGTGGTGGTGAGGGGGGGGCACAGCACAGACGAGGAGCACGGGTTATGACAGCACCATCTCCCGAGATCAGACTACACGTTCCCGCTATTGGGAGTATGATTATTGACTCCTCGGCTTAGTGATTTAATGAAAACGGCTGAAATGAAATTACCTTTTTCATCACTGTTGCACCGGGTTCTTCGAGTCCCACTTCAGACGTGGCCTCTGTCTGCGAAAGTAATGCATAATTCAACAAATGATATACTGCAGATACCTGTAGATGTCAGCATTATGTAGTATTCGTGTATGAATAGCCTCTTTTTAGAGAGGCACGCTGAGTGGAATGTGTTTTGATGCCGTATGGCCGTATCAAAATGACAAAATGACATGCTTGCTATCTAATTGGCAGTGTTTTTTGAATTATTTCAAATCTGTTTCAAAAGCTTGCTGCAGCATCTGGCTGTCACTTATCTCCCTCTCCGAGTATCTGTTGCCCAAACAGAAAGGCAGAAATAAAATGTTGGAAATTGCTCAGTCGTGGCGTGGCGTTCACGCTGTCTCCGACTGATTAGCAGCTCTTGGCGTCATTATTGCACTGTGATGTATTGACTCGTTTCAGCTAATGGGCAGCAAAGCTTTTGGAGATGTGTCAGAGCGGCGTAATTGCTGTTGCGAGGTATCAGCCCGTCTCTAGACTCGACTGTTTGACGCGCAATCAACAAGCTCTAACTAATGAGCGCTGTGTTTTGTCTCGCATGCTTCAAACCGATCTGCTAGCAGGAATCAGATCTGATTGTTATGTAAATATTTACCTGGATAGGATTATCAGGGAGCGCTTGGATAGAGAAAAACAAAGACAGCGACGAAGACTAGCTGGAAGACGAGATGAAGAGAAAAGGAAGCGAAGAAGAGGCAACGGAGTTTTTAGTTCCTAGCCCCACTCCACTCCACTCTACTCCACTCCAATTCCACTCAACACCTCCCTGTGTTCCCTAGGGCCTCCTCTGATTCAATCCCATCTCCTCACTCCTCAACTGATGTGATTGACCTCTCACAGCCACTTAGTTTGGTCTCGGGTGATGAGTCCAGTGGCATCGCTCGTGCTCTCTCCGTGATGAAAGTGTAGTCAAGTGCGACAGAAAAACGTCACTTCCCTCAAAGTAATTGTCTGTGATCCCTGCTTTTTTGTTTCCACATCACCTTTGGACTAGGAGGCAAGCTAAAATCCTTAAATAGTGTGTGTAGGGGTTAGAGGACATGTTTTTATATTTTAGCTGGGTCCAAATGTCCACACAAGGATAGCAAATAAAATCTGTGGCTTTTATTTAAAAGGCTTACAGGGGTTAAAATTTTAGTAAGAAATTAAATAGCTGAATTAATAACTATGTCAATGAAAGGTCCTTACAGGAATAGTAAGACAAATATATAGACAAATATAACAAAGGCCAGGGGTAGCTTGGTGGTTAAGGCTTTTTGCTACTGATCGGAAGGTCAGAGGTTCAAACCCCACCAACACCAAGTTTCCACTGTTGGGCCCTTGAGCAAGGCCCTTAACTCTTAACTGCATAATGTAATTTCTTTCTCGTGATACAAAATGACAGTTTTTTCCTCTTTTCCTCTGTCTGCAGTCCTGCGTGATGATTTCAGACAGAACCCTGCCGATGTGATGGTGGCTGAGGGCGAACCGGCTGTGTTGGAATGCCAGCCCCCTCGTGGCCACCCAGAGCCCACCATCTCCTGGAGAAAGGATGGAGCCAACATAAACGACCGAGACGAGCGCATAACGGTGAGCTGGAACAAGCCCATACCATTACTTCCGTTTCAGAGTGCTCATGTGCATTTTGCTTATTTTGTGCTTTTTTTATTTTTTTTTTCAAAATTTCATTTACTACAGCTGTTCTTAGAGCACAACTGAGCTCATATCTGAACATTAAATTGGTGTTTTGGCTACAGCATGGACATCAAATCTTATCTGTAAAGAGCCACGGTGTATGCAATGTAGTATGTTGTTTTTTTTTTAAATCCACATCTGACTCCACTCGTTTAATCGATTGGTCTTGATTTTCAAGCGACTGATGAGTTGTACAGTATCTGATGTTTTCCTGCTTAGTTGGAATTAAAACCTGCAGCCGCGCCAACTCTTTGATGATAAGATTGGACGTCACTGCACTACAACAATAATTTTCTTGTACTTTTTGATCCACAGTGTTTTTTTCCCCCCTAATGTTATATTTAAATGAAAAGTTGTCTTTTAGACCAAATACTGAAAAAGTGCTTGGGGGGGAAATATAAGAAGCTGAAGGGGAAGGTGGGGTCTCTCCGTTTTGGTTTGACCTTAAATTTATTATTTGTACTCTATATTAAAACTTTTTATTTCTTCCTTTGTTTTGTTTTTGCTTTAAGTTGCTGTGGTTTGGATTAAACCCATTCAACTCAAGTGATTAGTAAAACAGGATAATAGCTTTAAGAACTATGTGTAATAATATATGTAGAACAATTTCTTAAAAAAAAAAATCATAAAATAAAATGATGTACCAGCTTTCACAGTTTTAAGAACCAGAGCTACACTACTGTGCAAAAGTCTTGAGAAGCTCCTTATTCCTTTATATTTTGTTTCCAAAGAGGCAGACTTGTGTTTTCTAATGTAGTCTTGAGGAATAGTTCTCCAGTTTTCCTAATAGACATTTTTGTCTCTCATTTTCAGTCCAGTCCCTGTACCTGACCAGTTTCAGATGAATGTTTTTAGATTGTTAAGCCACACAGTGACCTATGAATCACTCAAGCATTAAAAAACATCTAACTTAAGGCATGAACCAGTGAGAAACAGATGCAGATGATGACAGATGATCGGGCTGGTGATTAGTATACGGGTGATGCTGAATGCTGAGTGGTTGGAACAGACAAGAGAGGAAATGAGGTTGCTGCTGAGGTTGTTACATAAACAACCAATATTTTTATTGTGTCTTGAGCCTGTTGTTAATCTACATGATTTCATTTAATGAGGTATGAGGAAATAAAAGGTAGCTCTAGACGTTTTGCACAGTATTGTACAGTATATAGCACTTTTGGACCTTGAAACTCACACAGGGACTCTGATTTAAAAAAAAATGTGATTTTAAAATTTGATTAACTGTTTTCAAATCTTAAAGATGTGAAATGCAAGGGCTTAATGCATTTTAAGACGGTGGCATATATTTCAGATAATGCATACAGTGCTTGTTTTAATGTCTGTAGTTAAAATTAAATTGAGTTCAGAGTCATTCGGAAGAGTCCAGGGGCAGGTTTAGTAAGTTTAGATTTTTTAAAACATCTGTACGTTTTCAGCCCAGTCTATGTGAAATGATCCTCCAGTGAAGGCACATAGCTAGTTATTCTTCACATAGTGTGCTGTCTACACTGACATGCTGTTTATGTGTTTGCGTATTACATGCTGATACAGGGGCCATTAAATCTGACATGTCTTCTCCATAATGCCCCAGCAGTGGGTCAAGATAAAGCTGCGTACACAGATAGACCTGCCACATGTTGATTTAAGATGCAAACGGATTGAGATTGCTACTCAGCCAGTAGTTTATCGAACACGGCCAAACCTCTCCTGCCAATTAGTCACTTTTAATTAAGTGTGTGTGGCGGAGTGGGAGAGGATTCGATCACACCTGGACGCTTGTTAGTGAGTTCTAGCCTTAGAAGACAACGAAGGAGCTCTTAACGAGCACCGGCGCTTCTTTCATGTCTTTATTCTGAAGATGCTTCACACTCGTGGCCAGCTCCACAGGGGATAGTGAAAGCTCTCTGAAAGCGCATGTGTGTGTGGGAGTGTGGGTGGGTGTCTCATGTATTTGGCAGTTAATGTTTTTAACAGTAGCTTGTAAAAAGCAGCTCTTTATATATCCTTTGTAAAATTGTATGGAAAGTCAGGAAAAGGAGGAGTAAAAACTGAGGAAATGTGCTTTCATCACAATTGGATAATAGATGATAAGAAATCATAATCAGTATATCAACACCAGACCTTTTTACAGTTGTGAAACTTGCTTGCCAAGTGTTTTGTGTATTTGGTGCTAACAGTGCATGTAAATAAATGCTTGTTCAATCAAATGTTGATTCATATTTTATTTTATTAGAAAATTATGCAATTTGCTTTATGTCAGCCTGTAATGTAAATACATTCTACCCCATCATTGATTATTTCACTGTAATATTTCTTTACAAAACATACACAATATCTTCTTAAATGAGGTCATATTAGGAGAAAATCCAACTGGCTTGTTTAAAGAGCGGTCCATACAAAAAACTACAAAAAGTAGGGAATGTTTTTTTCACGTTTTTTTTTTTGTTTGTACATGCAAAATGGAGACCTATTTGAATGTCTAAAAAAAATAATAATAGGTAACTTTGCAAAATAGGTGCCCTTTAAGCATAAAACAGTTCAGGGGAAAGAAAAAGAAAAGTGAATAACAGCAGAGACAATTGAGCTTCCTGTTATAGAGACATATTATTTCCTGATATTTAGAATGATGTAACTAATGTCAGATCAGTGGTTTATTGTTAATTATCAAGATCACTTAACAGTAATCTGTAAGTTAATTACCGCCAACAAACAAGTCGCTGAATTTGCTCCCCACGGTGTTACACCGAGGTTTAATAAGCATGTTTTTTTTAATTCTCTTTGGATGTATTTGCTGGTTTAGAAAAAAAGCTTTGGTGGTTTTGTATTGCTGAAGAGTAAAATTACTCACATATAATTTCCTAATGTCGTACTGTAAATCTTCGCTTCCTTATGAATTGAGATCTAGTGCAGTTATCATAAGATTGCAAAGTCTCTAAGTGGAAAATGGTGAATTACCCGTGAATGCCAAGGAATTCACAGCTCTATGTTGGAGGATACAAATTTACACAAGGCAGCTAAAACCATTGAGAGAGTGCGTGTGTGTGTGTGTGTGTGTGTGTGTGTGTGTGTGTGTGGACCATGCTCCTAACTAGCCTTTTCCTGCCAGATAAGTGATTTGGTAAACTCTTACCATAATTAACAGAAGCTAGTGCATAATGCAGTCTTTAAATAAATGAGTGGAACTGCTTTCCATTGTTCACAGGACCCTATAGAGTAACGCTATAAAGACACTCATCGTACAAGGAAGTTCTCAGACATGTCCCCTGATCCTCAGGGAAATACTGATGGAAACTCTCTGTGTGTGACATGAAAAATGGGGTCTTTGGAGTAGGATCGGGTGTTTGCACCGAAACAAAGAATATTTCCATATTGTTTGCTCTCTACTTATTCATATTCATTCATGGATATCAGTAGATAAACCTCTCTTACTCTCTCTCTCGCTCTCTCTCCTTTGTCACCATAAGAAGGCCTGGACTCTTTTATCTGTTCTTGCTTTTATCCCAGTAGACGGCTGATTTTTTTTGGTGCCTCATGCTCTTGGGATTCATTCTTATGATGAGGACTGGGGGTTTCCATTCCATTTTGAAGATTTCCCTGTAGTCACTCTACACTGACCACTGAGTCCCCCAGTGTGTGTGTGTGTGTGTGTGTGTGTGTGTGTGTGCGCGCAGGAAATTGCCAGTCTTATCCTTGCCTGATACATCCACTAAGAAATACACCAGAGGTCATAGACAGATAGAAGCAAAACTGTGATGTTGGTGACTGTACCATTTCTTTCCCCAATTCTTACACACACACACACACACACACGCGCGCGCGCACCAGCTATCAGGAGGATCTTCAAGCATGTAAATGGCTTTTAAGGGCGTCAGTTTGATGAGCATCAATTTTATTGGTCATCATAGAGATAGATTTTGTTGTGTAGAAAAATCTGAAGAGGTGACTGTAAATAACAGGACGCAACCATGCTAAGTAATGAACAGTATGCACAAGCTAAGATGATTGGATATATCTTTCTGCACTTTTTGTTTCTTGGTGTGTGTCATTTCTGTTCAATGTTTGTGGGGAATGAGGAAAAAATGGTCAAGGAAAAAGAATGAGAAAAAAACTATTTGATAACAAGCTATTTCTCTTTTAGAGAAAACTAGCCATTCAAGCTAAACACAGATTTCTGTAAGAACTAGCAAAAAAAAAATAAAAATCTACAAAAATCTACAAAAACAGTAGATATGAGGAATACTGGCAAAGAAAGGAAAAAAGAAAAGACAGAAAAACCTAGCAAGCTAATCTTCTCAGAGAGATAATCACCTAGCTAGCTTGCTAAGCTTTTTTCAAGAAACAATCAGGCCTTTCACTTAATAGATGTTGAAGAGCTTCTAGAACTTTCTTACAATATTGATAAAGTATAAAACATGAAATCAATAAAACCCCAAATCCTTGTTTTTCACCTGAAATCTGGTTAGTACACAAAATATTCACTGCAATTTGACTGACCCAAATATATCAACAGACTGAGGACAATTCAGAAAATATGAATTAGCTATAAAGAAATACTTGGTCAACAACAATACTAAAGGTTTTCTACTGCCTAAGCTTCATATTCTGACAAGCCAGCGTGTACTGTGTTATCAAAGATTATAACCTGCTAACAGTGTAGGTCTTTAAAAAGATTTTGAGTTATTTAACTATAATCTCTCGTTTTATTTTATTTTCATGTAATTAAAAGAATGTTAAAAGGAGATACCTAAAGGTCAAGTATGAATGTGAAATCATCACTTTCTGTATTATGAAAGATGTTGAGATGACCTTAATAATGAGCAACAGAACCAAGATGATCCCAATCTCAAAAGTTTAAGTAAGAAAAAAAAATAATAATAAAGAGGAACAGAAGGAAAGAGACAGGAAGGAGGTCGAGGAGGTGAAAGAGTGATAGACTCTGTCCTGTACATTTTCTCATGGTCTGATGTGTCCGGAATGTGACAGCATCAGACGTTTATTCTTCAAAGTGTTTGTGTTTTGTTCCCTGCTTCCAGATGTTGTCCGGAATGTCTCATCTGCACTGATGTTCTGTTATAGTCATTGCTTTCTGGGTGTAATTTTAATCATGTTTTAATGAAGCATTTTTGAAGGAATGTACAATGATAGTACATGTACTGATGTATATTTAATCTGTTTTGCTAGCGTCTGGTGTCGTCTGTGTATGTTATGCATAATATCACCAGGTAACTGTTGATGTCTGCCTATAATTCCCACAATCTGGTTTCTTGAAACACCAACACACCCCCGCATAAACCTGAGAGCTGTCCTTCTCGATTCAGCACCACTGAGGCCCCAGCCTTGTCAAATGAGCGGTAACGCGATGACACTTCAAACCCTTCTATCCCAGCAGGGCTGAGCCTAGCTCTCACTAAAGAACTGAGCTTCTTTGAAACTCTCTACTCCTCTAGGGCGCCTTTGTGGCCCCCACTAAAGCACACAAGTGCCTTTTACGAGCTTGAGGAATGTGTCAGTTCGTGGAGAGTGGAGGTCAGGCCTCAGGCGTCCTCCGACTCTGGCCTGAGGGGCAGTCAGGCGAGCTGCTATAAATCTGCCCACTAGGCGATTAGTTCTAACTGAGCCCTCTCCCAGACATTCACACTCATAAGAGCTCAGACCTGTGGGATGAGGTCTCCACTTGTTTTCAGATATGCTCGAGCGCTCTTCAAAACCTCCCCAGCTTTCTAACACTGCTGTTCTTACTGCTGTTAATTATGGCTAAACAAATGCACAATACTTTACGTTCACTGATGTGTATCGACATTCTCTTGGAATTTTGCGCTTTAGGGTTCAAACAAAAAAAACTTTTTAAAAATGGTGGTAAATTTTTTTTAGCATTTACGCAGAGACATGGTTTTTGTTAAGGATTTTACTGAGTACAAATAGCTAACTGTGTCAGTTACAACAGCTGCTAAAGCTTCAATTGCCTTAAACATTTAAAGTAGTGCTTGAAATTTGCCAGACTCCTTAGTATACTGCAGTTTTTCCCCAAACTGATCCCTGGGGAGTCCAGATGGTCCACAATTCCGCACTGTCCAAGCTTCCAACACATCTAAACAAAGCATTTAAGGAAACTGAATACCAGGTACCAGTGTGTTGAGAGCTTGGAGAAAGAAGGGAAAAAAGAAAAAAAGGAGTCTCTGGGGCTCAATCTGGAAAACCTTGGTTTACTATTAATGTAGAGAGCTTTTGTAAAGGGAACAGTCTGGTTATATGGCATCAGATGTCTGATACTTTTCTCAATTTATCTCTGTAGTGCAGTTCATTAGAATTTGGTCTGTGATACAGTGTTTGCTATTTTGGCTTAATTTTCCAGTACTTTGGATGGAAGTTAAATAATAGCTGTGGGGTTCATTTTAGAATATCGTTACAGGGAAGCATAAGTAATTGGACACTTGGCTACTCGGATTTTGCATGGCAGACTATGTAGTTTCAGCACTACTTTGTTTACAAGTGATGTAATGACGTTTTTAAAATTATTTTGGATCTTTAGAACATCACATCCAGCTGCTATCTTTTAATGTGAGACCTATAAATGCATAATTATGCTAAAATCAGCTCTTTGATAAATTGTTAAGAAGCAATAATAATGCAGAAATATTATTACAACAATTAAAACAGGGATGTATTTAAAACTAATCCAGATTATTGCTTGATCTATGTGGGTTGTATATAACATTCTCAGAACGGTAAATACAATAAGAATTTAATGTATACGTTAAATGCCTTTTTAATTACAAAAGTAATAAAATATCAAATAACTCTACTTATCTTTATTAATCATACATCACCAAAAAAAGAGTGAAATGCAACCTCAGAACCAAGCCATTTCTCTGTGTCTACTCTACTTTACCCCTTACTTACTAAAAATGAAAGGCTTTTAATTAACTTTAGATTAGAATTCAAATTAAACAAAAATCCCCTATCAGTCAGTCAGTCAGTCCCACATACTTTTTATCTTTAAAATTAATTTTAAGACTCAGGCATTTCAATTACCTAACCTATAATTTGATTCTCTCTTGCTCTTGTGTTTCCTTCTCGTCAATTACTTCGATGTTAATAATGTTGTCTGTTAACCTTTTTCCAAATAATTCGTGGTTTTTGAAATTGTCTACTAATATAATGTTATCACACACATATTTCATTCTGCCTGTTTCAATCATACTGCTGCTGTCATAACCACACACTATATTTAAATTCTTTTTATTTTAGGTTAAGGAGTTAAGCATTTCACTATGTATGTTTGTGTATGTGATAAATACCATTTATATTTGATCTTATTTGATTACTTTACACAGTTGTAACACATTTGTTTTTATTATTATTATTATTATTATTATTATTATTATCATTATTATTATTAGTCGTAGTAGTACAAGTAATAGCAGCAGCAGCAGGATTAGTAGTAGTCATAGTGGTGTAGTTATAGTAGTAGAAGTAGTAGCAGCAATAGTAATAAAAGTAGTAGTAGTAGTAGTGGGAAAGAAATTTAGTTAATGGTAGTTAATGCCTCCCGTAATCTTGTTTTTCAGATCCGAGGAGGAAAGCTGATGATCACTAATGCAAGGAAGAGTGATGCTGGGAAATACATCTGTGTGGGAACCAACATGGTGGGAGAACGTGAGAGTGAGATTGCTGAACTGACAGTTTTAGGTAAGCACACCTGTACGCGGTTTCAGACATTCTTTATCTTGTGCGCTAATCTTCGCGAGCTCTGGCTGTAGCATGGGGCCGTCCCACCATCTTTCTAATTGGACAAGTGGATGTGCTTCCTCTCATTTGTTTTGCAAATTGAAAGGGTTTAGCTGCGTAATAACGGACCTGCTTTTCCAGCTGTTCCTCAGTTCCCTCTCTTTCTTCGCTCAGTCATTTGATCTCTGTGCTTTGGTCTATTTGCCTGCCTGGGTCCTGACCAGCTGTGCTCTTGTGATCTGACCCAAACTGTTGACCCTCACTGTCCCCCAACTCTCCCCCCAATCATTTCTCATTTTTATCCTCCTCCCCTAACCGAAAGCACTTCCTGTCTGGCCACCTTATCATATGATCAACTGGGCCTGGAGCCAGCATGCTCACAATAAGGACAGCAAAGAAAAAACAATTTTTTATTGCTAATAGAATAATGCTGCTGATTGAGGCAACAGATTGGAGGTTTGTAGGAGTGCCTGGGAAGGGAGTGCTTGGGAGGGATTTATGTGCGAATTTTTTATTTGTTGCTAATTACATGCTTCCTGCATTACTTCCCTTTGATTAAAATTGCTCAATACTTACACAAATACTTTAGTGTTTTCGTAGCTTAATCACCGTCTAGGCCATGTACCATGTACTATATGGAAAAGAGAACATAGAACATGTTTGCTTAAAGCATAACAGAGCCAATAATTTGTTTCTTATAATTTGTCAGTGTGACAGAGGAATTCATGAAGAATTTCAACACCCAATAGTGTTGCATTAATCACACACTATTACACGATTATTAGTGTATGTGTGGTAATCACACATACACTATAGGTTTGGTAGATAGGTGCTGTATTAAGCTGAAACAGTGTTTTTAACCTTGATATTTATTTAATAACCATATATTTAGGAATGTGCTACAGTTTTTAAAGCAATATTTCTACCCATTCATCATGTTAAAACTACAAAACAGGTATTCTTGTGTGTTCCAGAGAGACCCAGCTTCACAAGGAGGCCCACCAGTGTGGTGGTGCTGGCTGATGAGAGTGTGGAGTTTCGCTGTGAGGCCCGCGGAGATCCTTTTCCCACCGTCCGCTGGAGGAAGGAGGACGGAGAATTACCCAAGGGGAGGTAAGGCTTCATTCCCTTAGGCAGCCAGGATCTCTCAGATCCTATCAGACAGTTCAGAATGTGAACGAGTGCTAATACTTATGCTCCGCCACGGTTTAACATGTTTTTGAATACTTGAGCATGCCTGATTCCATTTTAACGCCTAATTATCCTAAGCCCTTTGTGCACTGAATCAGTAACGAAAGGCAAAAAAACATGCAGCGCAGTGGTGCTAGTGGGATGTTACCTGTTACTGGATGTTGACCAACTTAAACATCAAGAATTTGAAATGTGTTTTTGTTTATATTGTCAAGATGTGTTTCACCACACTTTGCATCCTCTACATAGGTACGACATCCTTGAAGACCACACGCTGAGCTTGCAACGCGTGACTCCGGCTGACGTGGGCTCCTACAGCTGCCTAGCCGAAAATATGGTGGGCAAGGCTGAGGCTTCTGCTACGCTGACTGTGCATGGTGAGAATCTACACACACACACACACACACACACACACATCCACATGCATGCCATTTAACCCCCAACACACCTGCCGCAGCACATGGAGGTAGCTGCAGAGCTGAACCTGAACGGGCTGGAAAAATAAACCAAAGCTCAGCTGTTCCTGGGCCAGTCTTCTTCATCACTCACTGTCTGACATACCCTAGCCACTGCAAGATTTCTTATCCTCACAGCACCATTTAATGGCAACCAATAGTGTCCATCAACACAATTTGTATTAGTAAAAGTTGCAATAAAAACCATGACCAGGTTTGGCTCCATTGGTTTTGTGTTTGTGCTCACTGTGCTGATCAAGCCTCCTTTTAGTGTAGGGGTTCCTAACCACTCAGAACAGCCCACAACATTTTTGACAGAGCAGTGTGTAGGCAGCAGATTTAAAGAAAGGAAAGACGAGCCAGGATCTGTATCATGGAGTTCCATTCATGAGCTGTTCTTAAATAAAGCAATGGGTTTCATGATGGATTGGTAAATCTTTTAACCAACATTTGGTGGAGAAAGGCTGAATGAATGAATGTGTGTTTGAGAGAGATGGAGAGAGAGTATGAGATGCCGTTACTCTCTCTACCTCTATCATGAAGGGGTGCTGAATAGAACCCAATTAGGGGTTCAACAAGCATTAAGGAAATCTTTGCAGCTAAAAAAATATCAATAGTTCCATAGACATATTCACAATCACTGGCATCTAACATTAGAATTAATGAAAATGGATTAATTTTAAAATCATTTTTATACTATATTACTTAAAAAGAAAAAGAATGATGGCACCGAAGCTCTTCCTATAATGGTGACCAAGGTTATTCTCCATGCAGAGCATTTGTAGGCAGTAATGTGACTGAACATTGATAAAATCTGCCTTGTTAGAAGCCTAACCTGAAAATCAAGCGGCATATCCGGAACGCTTGATACGTTCCCTTATGTGTGCTGTTCCAGGAAGCTTTCTGGTTAACTTCGCTGATTTATTTGTTAAAGAGCAGTCTCCCAGCAGCTTGGTGACTGGTGACTTGTGTATCCTCAGAAAGCCCACAATAGCGTTTGAAGCCATAGCTGCAGTACGCAGTGTCACTAGAGGTCACGGGAAGTGGGTTTTAGTGGCAAAAACCATCGCAGCGTGCCTGTGATCCTCCGGGGGAACGTGGGCAGGAGAGGGACGCGTTAGCGGAGCCCTCGGCTCCTCTTTGAAGAGAGGAAATGATCTGGAGAGCGGAGCTGCTTTTCTATCACCCCTCCACCCTCCTTCTCTTTTTCTTTTTTTCCACTGCACCACCTCCTCCAACCCTCTGCCCCAATGACACCCAGCCAAAGACACATGGAGGGAGGATGGCCTAATTAAAGACAAGTCCCAGTCCCATGCTGGGGAAATAGCATGTTTCCAATTACACAGTCTAATTCCAGACGTGGGGAAGCAGCAAAGTGGTGAGAGCGAAGGCAGTGGAGAGAAAGAAGAGAAGGAAAGATGGATAATGAGTCTGATTGTATGAGCTGGAAAGGCATCCACCAGCCTGTAGCCCAGCCCAGTGCATTTTTCCCCTTCTTCACAAAGATACATGGTAACAGAGGAAACAGACAACAAGATGAGGGCGAGGGTGAAAAGAAGAAAGCCTAGCCTGGAGGGAACAGACATAACAACGCTGCTGTCTGACAAACAGCAATGATTATCTCATTTGGAGTGATACATGCAGCTACAGATGATGAAGATTACAGTGCCTCTATGTGTGTGTGTGTGTGTGTGTGTGAGAGAGAGAGAGAGAGAGAGAGAGAGTGTCTGTGCGCACACTCAAAGCTCCTATGACTGCAAATCTAATTTTATAGTCCTTGTATAATTAAATATAGGCTGCATCAGATCATCTGTAATTCATTGCAAAGTTGATAATGAAAGACTACCATTTGTTTAGCACACTTTATATTAAGTTTGCTCGCTGTATGAAATATATATATAAAGGCTGGTGCAGCGTAATGCAGTTAAAATAATTGTTTTTCCATGCACTTTGATTAGATTCTCTAGCTCGTCATACTGAAGCGACACCGCCATTTGTACATTGCTACGTTCTCTTCCTTTAAAAAAAATAATAAATAACTCCCATAAGCTTTCATTCAGCCTGATTGGAGCAGGAAGACGTAGAAAGAGGGCTTTCCTCCACCGCCCTCGGTCACGCTTGCCGCCAATCAGCGCTGGAAATCCGAACCAGCCATGTCATCCACCGTCGAGCAGCACAGAACCAGTGCAGATGTTTTTCTTCCAAATATCCCCATGTTCCTCTCTGCTTTCTGGTTTTCCATCACCTCACTCACTGTGGTGTGAAAAAAAACCCCTCTCAGGTCTTTTATGGCTGCCATAATTATTCTTCAGGCACCACTCTGATTAAAGTGCTCCAGTCTGCTGGGCTGAGATTTTTGTGACCCGGGTGAGAGTGCAACATTGTCAATCATGCACCATTAAAACAACATTAGTGACAGTTTCATGTTCTAAGGCAAGACGTTTTTTCAAGTTAGTGTATGTGTGTGTGTGTGTGTGTGTATAAATATATAGAGTTTGAGAGAGCGGGAATGTTTTGAGTCCAACTGGAAAGGTAGCATTAAAGGAAATTAACCAGCCAACAGGAAGGGAATTTACACACATACCATATACTCACATGCAGCCCTGCTGCTTGTGCCTTTACGTCCTCACTTGGGTGTCATAACTCTTCCCAAACATGTCCCCGGGGTGACTCGAGCCTGCTCTCTGCCAAAGCTTTTCACACCTTCCATCGCAACACAGGTCCAGTGGGTCTCGTAGAGGGTTGAACAACCTGTGCCTTGTCTTGCGGTTTCCCTCGAACACCACCTTCTGACACAAGGCCTTTTTACTCCATGCCACCTTCACCCCGTGTGTGCCGGAGGACACAAGCGCTCGTCTGTCCTCTCGGCACCCCCTCCGGATCATTCTATAAAGCTGCCAGAGAAATTTATGCCTCAAGCCTCACTAATTTCAATAAACACACTTTACACATCACAGATCACATGGCGCAGTTCCAGCGTGAACAATATAAACCGGGGGAGTGCCACTGAGATGCTGCTTGCATATTGTGCCATTTAACACGTTTAAATGACTTCTAATGATTTCTTTGTCTTGTCTGAGTTTCCTATCTATCCGTGGAATAACCGAATCAACACAAATGAACAGGAACAAGGTTCTACTGTAGATATGACAGTAGTCTGGCCTACGACACCCTCTTGACTAATTGCAGAACTAATAAGGGTTAGAGCAAGTAATGGAATGTTCGCTTTCCTGCCGCAGTGCACTCTGGGAGCATGACATTGACTTGTTTGATGTCAGCTGTTCACATATTAATCAAACGGTCCGCTTTAAAAACATTTCCGCATAGGGAGGACTGGGTCAAGGGCATCATGTCAGGCCAACAACAACATAGATCTCGGTCTTGATCTGTCACCCCTACAGGCTCACGACATCACCGGTGCTGTTTGTGCAGTTACGATATCGAGATTTGACACGTAGTACTTGCACCAACATTCCAGATAGTAGAAATAACAATACGCATGCAGGGCAGTTGCAGTAGCACAAATCATCTTCTGTTCTGACAGCTGAACGGCATTCTTGGTGTAATTTATGGAGAGAGATGCTGGATGGTGCATGATATTTATAATACAGTATGTAATTTACAGTGGGGCAAAAAAGTATTTAGTCAGCCACCAATTGTGCAAGTTCTCCCACTTAAAAAGATGAGAAAGGCTGTAATTTTCATCATACCGTAGGTATACCTCAACTATGATAGACAAAATAAGAAAATAATTTTTTCACAGTTCTTGTGTCAAAATGATCACAAGAACTGTGAGCAAAAATCCCAGAACCACACGGTGGGACCTAGTGAATGACCTGCAGAGAGCTAGGACCAAAGTAACAAAGGCTACCATCAGTAACGCACTGCGCCGCCAGGGACTCAAATCCTGCAGTGCCAGATGTGTCCCCCTGCTTTAGCCAGTACATGTCCAGGCCCATCTGAAGTTTTCTAGAGATCATTTGGATGATCCAGAAGAAAATTAGGAGAATATCAGGTGAAACTAAAGTAAACACGATGAGTAAAAACTCAATTTGTCGTGTTTAGAGAATAATGAGTTGCATCCAAAGAACACTATACCTACTGTGAAGCATGGGGGTGGAAACATCATGCTTTGGGGCTGTTTTTCTG
>JAOVVA010000009.1:3525650-3541908 GCA_028565275.1 Leiocassis micropogon | reverse complement strand
ATGATGAAAATTACAGGCCTCTCTCATCTTTTTAAGTGGAAGAACTTGCACAATTGGTGGCTGACGAAATACTTTTTTGCCACACTGTATATGCTGGGTTGCATGGTGGTGCATTTGGTTGGGGTTACTGGTGCATCACTAGAATTGTGTGATTAAATCAATTACGCAAATGAATCAATCTTTTGTTGATTGATTTGATTCGTAGAATCGATGGGTCACTTTTAAATAGAGATGGGAAAAATCCTTTTAGAGCCATTTACATTTTAGAATGTATTATGAGGCCATTTGTCTATAATCCTACAGGCTCTGAACTACAACACATGGCCAGGCAGCACATCATCCTGTGTGGATGGAGTAAATTATTTGTTTCTTCTTTGTTTTCATTCATAAAACCATGGAGCTGTTATGCTGTAGCACATACTGTATGAGCGCTTTGACAGCAGTTTTTTTTTTTAATAAGAAAAAGAATTATTGCAAACGCAAGGCACAAATGCTACAATATTTTGTCACATTTGTTTGGGTTATATAAGGGTGAATTTTGTGCGGGGTTTTTTTTGCAAAAAGCTATAACTCCACATCCCAAACAAATGTAGTGGCACCAAATTAGATCAAGGTGTGAAAAAAAGTGTTTGTTTTGGGTAACACAAAATCTTTTTAATTTTCAAAGTTGCTTAAGATCATGATAATCATTAAAAGGAATGCAAAAACTTTGGTGTACAGCATCATCAGCCTCCTCTTCTACCAGTTTTAGTTGCACTTCGGGACATAATAGCAGCTCCCACATTCTAAGGTCAACCTGATCATATGTATAAATGTACAGTATGTGTCCCTGGCATGTCTTCTTATTCATAATGTGTGATATATTTGGTGTTTTTGTTTGTTTTTCTCTCTTCTCTTTTAGTTATGTCTGGTAAGTTATCACCCTTCACCCATCTACTTTAGAGCTAGAGACAGGAACTGGTCAGTTGCCATCATAATCCCATCATCATCCTCCATCTTCCATAATATGTCTGATACTGAGCTGCTCTGAGCAGAAACAGCTCCGATCACACTAATGGGTAAATTTTAAATGTATCTGAATACAAAAGGTAAAAGTGATTTTTCCTCTTATTTATGATCTTATTATATACTTTAATTCTCATTATATCTTTCATCGTAACCTAGAGTCCTTTAAACCTCTTATTAAGTAGGTTACTAAAGTCACTTTTCCTTCAATTTTCTAGTTCCCCCTACGTTTGTCATTCGGCCTCACAACCAGGTGGTGGGAGTGGGCCGAACAGTCACGTTTCAATGTGAGGCGATGGGAAACCCACAGCCGGCCATATTTTGGCAGAGAGAGGGCAGCCAGGTAAGAGGTTTTATACCCCAAGACCAAGAACTAGTTTTACTCTTGCTGATAGACTTGCATTGCATGCATTGATCGATTTTTTATAATATTGAAAGATTTACAGTTCTTGAATATTTGTGGAGTACTCTCAATGTTCAAGAACATTCACATTAAGTACTCTGGAATAGTAAAAAATAAACACAGTGCTTGGCTAAAAAAGTCACAGTTTCAGTCGAATTACTGACCTGCATCAAGACAACAACGAAAAAAGAAGATATCAAATTACTTCACGTGGATTAAGAACCATCCAAAACATTAATAAAAACTAGAAGTATATTGCCGATCTGTCAACTTAATGGAAGAAATTCAAGATCACTTAAACGTTTGATGAATTACCATCAAAAAACATCAACAGGAGAAATCACAGCTATGTTTAATACTGAAAGTAAGAAAGTAAGAGCATTTCCACATGCACAATGATGAGAACTCTCAGGATTGAGACTAAACAGCTGCGTGGCCATTAGAAAGCCACTTGTTATTGAGATTATTCAGAAGAACACTTCAGTTGGCTAAGGAGCATAAAGATTGGAATTTGGAGCAACAGAAAAAGGTCATGTGACTAATAATTTCAGATTGACCCTATTCCAGTTGAATGGAAAGGGAAGGACATGTAGTGATTCACCCATCATGCATATAGTGGCCATTGTACAAGCCTCTGGAGGCAGTGTTATGATTATGTTGGGGTTGCGTCAGGTGGTCAGGTCTAGGCTCAGCAACTTTATGTGGCAATAGAATGAAGTCAGCTGACTGAAAATGCAGCATATTGTGGCATAATATAATTATTATATTGTAATATATGATTATTACTACCTTAATCATATGTTACATATTATTGTATTATTTAATTTCATTATTTTGGGAATCATATTCACACACATATTGATGCATCGTGATCTAAGCTAAAGGCAATCTATTGAAATCTTAAAGTGTGCAAAGTGACCACATATTTTTCATAAATTACTCAATATGGGTTACTATTATTCTTCTTACAGTTTATATAATATCCCTTTGTATTATCAACTGTAAAAGAACTAAAGACTTCACATTAGCATCTGAGAGCGGCTAACGAATGAATCTGAATAAAGATATAGGTTTAGTTGTTTGCTAGTCCACTTGTAGCTTTTTGCTTTATTTAACCAACAATAGTGCATAAACTGTAATACAATTCTTAAAATGCATTTCCTTTGATTTATTATAAAAATCTAAAATCTAATAAAATTTTATGAAAAAGCTTATAATTCAGGAACACTTCATTTAAACCACAAACAATGTTTCCCAACTATTTTTTTCATATGAACACTGAATTCTTTTAATGAGTCCAGACCTAATATTAAGTCACTGTAATATACATTAATATAGTGATTTTGCGTAACATGGAGAAAATGTCATCAATCAAAACATGACAAGCTGATCCAGATTCTCTAAATATGCAAATTGAAAAAAAAAAAAAATGAAAAAATACCCTCTTCCACTTGTGTACTAGGATTTGACAGGTTCTTATATTTTATGACAAAACACGCCTTAAATATCACATAATAAATTGTCATAAAATTTTAATCACAGTGTTTAATCATGAAAACATTTTTTAATGTGAAAAAGTGTAAAAGTGATTTTAAGGTTCGTACATGTTTCTATCTTGTCTTCCCTCCTCCCCCTGTTTTTGGACTGGCAGAACCTTCTGTTCTCCTACCAGCCCCCACAGCCCTCCAGCCGATTCTCCGTCTCTCAGACGGGCGATCTCACCATCACGGACGTGCAGCGTGCCGATGGAGGATGGTACATCTGTCAGGCACTCAACATCGCCGGCAGCGTCATCACCAAGGCCCTGCTGGAGGTTACAGACGGTGAGAGAGAATACACACAGACACACACACACACACACACACACACACACACACACTGCCATAACTTCCGATAAGAAATGTACGTAATTAAGACAATGGGACTCAAATGGTGTTTTTTTTCCCCCAGCAGTGGGAAGTGTACAGTGTGTGTGCTTGTTTATGGATTGCAATTTGGAATCCAGGTGGCAGAAACAAAAAACTCATTGCTAAACCATAGGGAATGATTTGATTATTTGTTCTGCATTATAGGAATGGTTGGGTGTTTACCACTGGTACAGTACAGAACGCTGGCTTTTTAGGCTGTATGTTGGTTGTCCTGCGTTTCCCTTGCCTTCTAATGTTTTTTGGACCAAATGAGACATCCCTGGGGCTCAAGCCTACTGGTTATTAAAAAAAAAAAAATCTACACAACTCTGTTTCCATGGCAACTGGATACACAAAGACTGCCACTCTCCTTTGATTTTCTCTTACAAATTTACTCGTTCCCATAAAGACTGACACACCAAAAAAAAAATAGGTATGAAGGAAGATATCTAGCTGACCCCTTCTCCGCTTTTTTCCTGTTCGGCAACAATTATCACAACACTTATTAAAAAAAAACGAAATTGAAAACCCTTCAAGGTCTGTAAAAGTAATTACACCTGCATAACCAGCATCAAAACAGACTGGATGTGTGTATGTGCCCAGGCGATGTACATACATTAGTTTAATGAACATAATTGCCCAGGGTGGTACCAGGCAGAGCTTGTCTAGGTGGCAGAAGATTCCGCATGCTTTTTGGACTGTAGGTAATGATATGGTAATTTTAATGCTGTGTCGTTTGCCGCACAGACGTAGGCAGGCACGAAATGGAACTCCCATACTCGGTGTACACTCAATTACACGTAATGGAAATGAAACAAGGATGGAGCGTGTTTGATTGAATCTAGCCAAGCACTCAGCCCTGTGTGTTTCTTCCACCCTTCCCCCATGCTTTTTCCTTCTCTGAGTCTATGTTAATAATCACCAATCTCTGCCTCGGGCTGTTTTTCAGGTGTGTGTGTGTGTGTCCCGAATCCCCCGTTCCCCAATATACCACCGGCTTTAAGTCATAATTTTTTTTTCCCCTATTTCCTCATGTGAAAGTAAAAGCCTGGTGTTTAAATGAGATTTTTTAATTACTATTAGTTGTTGTGACATTATTACAGCAGGTGAAGTCCAGATGCTGCAGCCGAATGATTAGCCAGATGCTGGAAGGTCTATAGAAATCTAGTCTTACGTTTTTTTCCTCAGCTCGTCTTATTTACCTCACCCCGTTTCATCTTTATTTTTACCTCCCCTCATTATCTTCATGCTTTTCCTCATCATTATTCTTCCTTTGCATAACAGTGGTTTCAGATCGGCCTCCTCCCGTGATCCGGCAAGGTCCTGAGAACCAGACCGTAGCTGTAGACGGGACGGTGTTCCTGAACTGCATAACAACGGGAACTCCTGTTCCGACCGTGCTCTGGAAGAAAGACGGAGTGTTGGTGTCCACGCACGACTCGCGCATCTCGCAGTTGGACACCGGAGCTCTGCAGATCCGTTATGCCAAGGTATAAAGATAGACTTTAATGACGTTTTGTTGCACTTCTCCACAGCGAAGCAAAACACTAATACAATAACACTTGATGTACTTACAGATGGCATTCCATTTACAAAGACCTTCGTGAACCCAATTTAACAACTACTTCTTCTTCACTGCAATCTCTAAAATTGCCTCTAATAGCCAAGCTGACACAACCTCTTTTTCTCTGCAATTACTATTGTCTTTTCTCTCTGCCGAAGTGAATTTGTGTGTGAAATTCGGTGCAGAAGCACTTCATCTCACAGTATTTTCTTTTTTTTGTGTGTGTTTGTGTCTAACAGCTCAGTGATACAGGAGTGTACACTTGTGTCTCTACCAGTCCCAGCGGAGAGGCATCATGGAAAGCATACCTGATTGTGGAAGGTAATCTTTATCTTTTAATAGTGTACTTACTGAGACGCATCTGTTTGGTATTTTATACCATTTAAGTTTGAAAACGTCCTGTAAAAGTAGCCTGTGATCTCTTAGTAAACAGCAGAAATCTGAAATGGCCTGATTTGTGATTTGACTGTTTCAGAGTTTGGAGTGGCGGTTCAACCTGGCAGACCCACAGACCCAAACCTGATTCCCGGGGCGCCTTCCAAGCCGGAAGTAACTGATGTTACTCGCACCTCCGTTACACTGACATGGAAGGCCAACACAAATGGAGCTACACCCACGTCTTATGTCATCGAAGCCTTTAGGTGAACAGAATATGTGTTTCTGCCAAGTTTGGGGGCTTTTATTTGCACTTGATTGATGGATTATTTGAATTATTTCTAAGCTGTACTATTTAGACATGTATAAGGGGGCGTTCGAGTCAATCTGGGAATTGTGATGAAATTTCTCGGGAATGGAGGCGTAAAACTGATTGACTTCATTTGATGATTTCAAGCACAGTGCAGTGATGAGACTCTTAGCCGCAATAAAACGTTTGAATGGCGCAAATGTTTCAAAAACCTTTCGGAGCCCACCTCATGCAATCCCATGAATGTTCAGCGAGTTGTCGCCAACACACAGTCATAACACTTGCATGTTACACGAACTTAGCCGGGAGTCATTGCTACAATCTCCATATTGTCCTGACCTGTTGGAGTGGGCAGGCAGTCTGATCATGGCTTTGGGAAAACTGGATAAGTGTGTTAGTGTAGCAGGGGATTATATAAAGCAATAAAAGTAGATTTTACTGTCATTACTGTTCTCTGTCATTGTTCACAATCAAAAGTCCCCGTTTGACTTGAACGCCTTCCATGCCTTCCATATTTGTCACATACACAGTCATACACAGTACGATATGCAGTAAAATGCTTATACGACTGCCAGTGACCTTAAAAAATAAAAGCTTATACATAAGAAATAAATATGAATAAAAGAAATACGTAAGAAAATAAAATTAACTAGTAAAATATACTGTACAAAGTAAAATATATTGTACAAATACGAACAAAATATCAATATAGCAAATATAGAAGAAGAAAATAGAAATGTATGTTATAACATTGTGTTTATTGTATTGTGAAAAGCTTGTAATTCGTTGTGCATGGTACAGTAGGAAGCAACATGTCACTGTGTTGTCTTATTGCGTGCAGGTTTACTGTGTCCTATTTTAGTTAAATCATACTGTAAAAGTGTAGTAGCTAAAAATATAGTTTCTTGGTGTATTTATAATTTAACATGTTTATAAAAACCAATAGAAATATAAGACTTCTGCAAAGGGTCATTCATTTTTGTGTACCAAACCCAGTTAAATGGGAGTTTACTGTAGAAAGCGATTTGCATTTGCTGCTTTATCTGGTGATAACTGCTTTGCAATTTGAAATTGATCGCATCTCAATTCAAATGTCACTGGTTGCTCACTGCTGTTGCTGGAATGGAAAATGATGTGTGCATACTGTAGATTTGTGATAATATCTCTCATTCTGCCCACTGCGTATGTTTAGTATGGTATGTATTCAGATGGGATGACAGTGAAAATTGAAATTTTCTCTCCTACACTGTGATTATAGCCACGCGTCTGGGAGCAGTTGGGTGACTCTTGCTGATCATGTGAAGACTGAGTCGTTCATGCTGAAGGGTCTAAAGCCTAGCGCGGTGTATCTTTTCCTGGTGAGGGCAGCCAACGCTTATGGTTTGAGTGACCCCAGTCCTATAACAGATGCCATACGAACACAAGGTGATCACGTATAGTATTAACAATTCGTGCAGTTAGTCTTATTTTTGGTCACTGCAATCTTCATTTTAATTATTTTGCTATTTTTGTAGACACGCCTCCAACCATACAGGGAGTGGACCACCGTCAGATCCAGAAGGAATTGGGGGATGTTGTGGTCCACCTGCACAAGCCAACCATCCTCTCATCCTCCTCAGTCAGAGTGCAGTGGACGGTAAGAGACACTACCAACTTTGCTTTCGATTCTATTCAGCACTCGCAGTTAGATTTCACATCAGTGCTTTTGTCTATATGTCTATGTGTCTATGTACATATCAAGTATACTGTAAATCCCTGCCCTAAAGCACAAAAGCTACCAGTCTGGGAGAATGACAACAAGCACACATTCTCTAATAGAGGAAGTAAAGAATGGCAGGAGTGACTCAGTGGTTAAGGTGCTGGGCTACTGAACTGACTACGAAACGTCCCAGGTTCCAACCCCAGCACCATCAAAGTTGCCACTGTTATGCAACACCCTTAACCCTCAGATGTATAGTCAGATAAGTTCCTCTGGATAAGGCGTATGCCAATTGCAGTAAATAACCGAGAGAACATGGGTTCAAATCCCAGCAGTGCCTCTTGTCTTTTGGGCACTGGTGGCTCAGTTATTGCTCTGAGTTACTGATCAGAAGGTTGGTGGTCAAGCCCCAGCTCCAAAGATGTTGGACTCTTGAACAAGGCCCTTAACCCTGCCCTTACTCTGACCCCAGCACTCCTAACACGTGGGTTATGCAAAGAAAATCATTTCAGAGTTGTTTCACTGTGATTATTAAAGGTTTAACTTAATACTGCAGCTGAACTTCCTGTTTTGTACACATGAGCTACCATGTAATCAGGTCGTTTCTGTTTGAAAATAATAGGGATCACGATCGTTCCATTATCGCCACTGATGGCTGTGGCATCGTCGGGATTCAAACTCTTGAGGACTTAATCCTGTATTCAGGGTCGCGGGGGCCTGGAGCCTATCCCAGGAGACTTAGGCACGAGGCGGGGTACACTCTGGACAGGGCGCCAATCCATCGCAGGGCACACACACATACACACACTACGGGCAATTTGAGAACACCAATTAACCTAACCTACATGTCTTTGGACTGTGGAAGGAAACCGGAGTACCTGGAGGAAACCCACCAAGCACGGGGAGAACATGCAAACTCCATGCACAGAGACAGGAATCGAGCCTGGACGGGAATCAAACCCGGACCCTGGAGGTGTAAGGCGACTGTGCTAACCACTACACCACCATGCCGCCTTACTCTTGGGGACGAATACTTAAAATAGTAAACCACTCACAAGGCCCTGCTTGGCTCTGTTTCTCCTCTCTGTCAGTTCCCTTCTTATACAGTACATGTAAACATCCCCATTAGCCCAAAAAGCTTGTCAGCAACACCCTGCACTTTGTTATTGTAGACCATGTTAGTCATGTCCACTGTGTAACAACCCATGCTTTAAAGCCAGCCCACTGCAGGTCCTATTAAAGCAGACCTGCTAGTGTCCCAGTCAGGACCACCTGTGCTGACAAAATGAGTTTTTATCAGCGCAACGAGGAAAGTTTGTTTAAACATTCTCAAGCGCCCTCCGCTTTGCTGCCTGTCAGCCTTTCCATGGCCCACGGACACGAGTTCATCATGATGAATGAGCTGACATAAACATACGTCAGAGCAGCCGTCCCGAGCTCAGACCCAGAATGTAAATACTTTAGCAGTGCCAGAGTGGGAGGAGGGGAGAGTGGCCAACCCCCTTGAGAAATCTGCCTGATCCTTTTTTTGGATGTTTGAAAGGAAAGGAAGCTTCCCTTCTCATTAACTAGTAGTGTGTTCTGTTGATAATATATGGCTGTGGTTTTGTTCCAAAGCCCCACAGAAGGGAGTGCGGTCTTCTTCAAACGGTTTCATATTGCACAAAGCAGGATCGACTGCTCTAGCATTCTCTATACTCCTGTTGAGCTGAAACAGCTGGGTACAGATGAGAACCAATAACCACATCCCACCTTGCAACTCCCTGAATGGAAGTGTGTCACGCTGCTTGCCCTCTCCTCCTCGAGTGTGTTGAGCGAGCGCCGTGGCGGTGCGCTAACCGGTCACAGTGTGAAAGGAATCAGGAGCCGTTGGTGAATGTGATCTCATGCTGTGGTTTTACGTTGAGGAGGGGCGACGGGTCTCCGTCTGAGCTCTCTTCCACATGCACGTACCCTCGTAGACTGCAGGATAATCCTGTCTTTGCAAGCCGCCAGCCCACAGCGGCTCAAGGCCTTGTTATTTATCAGGGCTGAGATTGCTGTTTGCATGTGCATGTGGTTTATAATTATGCCCTTCTGGACAGGATTTTAGCATAGGTCTGTGAGAACAGCGAGTTCGACAAACGAATCGTATGTGGAAGGTTTTAATAAGGGTTTCATTGCACTCACTGACGTTTTTCTGTTATTTAGTCATTATTCCGAACAGATGACTTAATTCTAAACGTTTCATCAGTATTTAAGAGAAGAAAGTGACACGTATTCAGAGATTTGTTGCAAGTGTATTTAATGTGTTAAATATTTACTCTTTGTAAGGAAAGTCCAACATATGCATTTCAGTGTGAAAAAAAAAAAGTGATTCAACGCAGGATCTGAATCATGTGTTACTGTGTAAGTGCTTAAATCTGTAGTTACTTACAATGTGGTCTCAACAGCAATGTGCACAATTTCAGTATTAAATCCTGACATAACTGGTCCTTGAATATGCCCTTAACCATTGTTGTAAAACTGAAGCGAAGAGAGACAGCAGCATTCTTTTGTAGTTTGACCAATTTTTTAATTAACCTTTGATTTTACAGTCATATTCAAAAGTGCACCATCTGTTTTTGTGTAAAATGCAATCAAAATAATCTTTTCGTAGCGGGTCTAAGTATTAGGTAAATACAACCTCAGATGAGCAATGCTCATTTTTTATTTATTTAACAAAAAAACAAGGGCAATACTAAGTATCCTTATGATTTAATAGCTTGTAGATCCAACTTTAGCAGCAATAACTCGAAATGATTTTTTTTTCCTGTATGACTCGAGTCTCACATCATTGTGGAGGACTTTTAGCCCACTCTTCTTTACAATATCGCTTCAGTTCATTGCACAGCTCTCTTAGGGCCCCACCACAGCATTTCAATTAAAAAATCTGTCCATATGACATTGTTCCAGAACCTTGTGCTTTGTTCAGATGCAGTTTTTCAAACCTCCGTCATGATTTTTTAGAAGAGACAGAAGAGGTTTTCTCCTGGCAATGCTTCCAAACAAACTGTACTTGTTCAGTCTTTTTCTAATTGTGCTCAGTAAGGCCTGTAGAGTTTCATATGGAGCTCTTGAATTTTTTTGTATTTTTATTATGACCATTGCATGGTCTGACCTTAAGGTGAATATGCTGGGATGTCCAATCCAGAGAAGATACCTGTCTTGAATGCTTTCCACTTATGAATAATCTTTCTCACTGTAGAATTGTTGAATTGTTTGGACATGGTTTTATAACCTTTTCCAGATTGATGCAGTTGCTTCTCTATGACCATTGCTTATGTCCTCTCTTAGCATTGTATTACACACATGATCACTGCTGACCAGTGAACTGCCAAAACTTCTGCTTTTAGAGACTTCTGCACACCTGCTGACAATCAGTTAATCAAGGGCTGATGCTTTGCAGCACCCAGCTGAAACGTACCTTCATAAATCTTGTGGAGGCAGTAAGGGGGCACTTAATATTGCCCACATGTTTTTTTCTTTTGGGTTTTAATTTTGTGAAATAATTAGCGGCATGGTGAAAAAAGTTAAATGTTGTTATGTGTGAGGTTGTAATACCAGAACCTGCTACAATCAGATGATTTTTAATAAGTTTTTACACAAAAACACATGGGATTAAAAAAGGGTGTACTGTACTAACCTTTAATCATGACTGTATATATGTTGTTTTCTTTCTGTCGTGTAGGTGGAGCAGCAGTCTCAGTACATTCAGGGCTACAAGGTGATGTATCGGCCATCGTCGGAGTCCGGTGAGCCCCGCGGTCAGTGGGGTGTGTTCGAAGTGCGCACTCCTGGCGAGGACGGTGCTGTTGTACCTCAACTCAAAAAGGGCGTCTCTTATGAGTTTAAAGTGCGTCCTTTCTTTGACGAGTTCCAGGGAGCCGACAGCGAGGTGAAAGTGGTCAGAACGTTGGAGGAGGGTGAGTGCACCGATGAGCGAAATGTCTTCTGTGAAGGAACGCCGCAAAGTCAATTTTCTCACAATCATTCTCACTCATCAGGCATTGCATTTGTTATTTACACGCCACTAACTGGCTAGATTAGACTGCTCATCATTATTCCAGCTCATGTGTTATCGGCAGCAGCCGAGATGCCTCGTGTAATAAACTAGAAATGCAGATGATGCGTTTTGTGATGATATCACTAATGAGGCTAGCGCAGAGGTCAAACGAGTCGGGTTTTACGCGGTATAAGTGTCTTCATGTTCTAATAAACCACAGTTGTTTTGAAATTCTTGTGGCGAATATATTAAAGATCATGCTGCGCCATAGAGTCCGGCTGTCCATAGAGCAAATTGTGTAGATAATTGTGTAGAGTTCTTCCAGTTAGGCCTCGCCTTGGCCCGCTGGCATCCCTGCAGTCTGAGTTATATTTAAGAACAAAGTGATGAAGCTGCTCAGCCTGAAGGCAAACTGACTCATTCTAATTACACTCATCAGCCTCATGCCCTGCAACTTTCTAATTAATTCTTTAGTTCTCTAATTCTCCAGAAGAATAAGCAGCAAATTGAGCTCCCCTAGACATTTCCTGATGTCAAAGATACATATTTGAACTTCACCTAACCATTTATGGATTTATATGACCCTTAAGGCCTAGAATGTCTGCAGTTAAGTGTAGAGACTGCGTGAGCGCAATTTTCCAGGCTGTTATTTTCACACACACACACACACACACACACACACTCTCACTCAACTGAGCAAACTCCAGTAATCAAAAACTCTGCGAGGAGACTTGAAGCAGTTTCACTGCGGGTGGAGGAGAGTCTCATTACTTGAAACAAAAAAAAAAAAAAAAAACTCATGAAAAGAAAAGCATGAAAGAAAAAGTATGCCCTGAACATTCCTCAGTCAATTTTAGGTCATGCCAATCTAGGGACAAAAAGACAGGCTTGTATTTTATCTTGGGTATGATGCAACATCCTGGAAATGGAATATAATAAGAAGAAGAATTTAGCTAACATAAGCTTTAACTAGATTCTTTTTTTCCTGTATCATCACAGCTCCCAGTGGTGCCCCACGTGAAGTTACAGTCACCAAGAGTGACACCAATGGGACAGCCATCCTGGTCGCCTGGCAACCACCTCCAGAGGAGGAGCAGAACGGCGTGGTCCAGGAGTACAAGGTAACACGAGGCCGTCACCACTTTCAGACAGACCGCAGAGGGTGCTATATAGTGTAGGTAGTGCAAGCATAGTATGGGAAGCACTCGAATGCAACCGAAGAGATATACAGACCCCTAGTGGCAGAACTGATCAAGTGGCACTTTGAAACTAAATTAATGGCTTGCTTAGTGATATAAGGTTTATTTTGAGTGAAGTATTTTATTACCTCCGATCAGAGAACTCTTGGATGATAATCATGGCTGAATATTTTCCTCTTTAGATTTGGTGCCTGGGCAACGAGAGCCGATACCATGTCAACCGTACCGTGGATGGCTCCACTTTTTCCGTCGTCATCCCAAGTCTGTCGCCAGGCATCCGGTACAGTGTGGAGGTCGCGGCCAGCAATGGAGCTGGACCAGGGGTCAAGAGTGATGTCACCTTCTTTCAGCTGGGTTAGATTACATGTTATACATCAGTCTTAAATTCTTACCTGTTCTTCTAGGAGTGAATTCTATAGATTCACTGGCTTATTAGTTATTAGTTTAGTCTCTCGGTTTTGTAATACCAGTTATTAATTAAGCATAACTATGGGAGCTGTTGGTGCCTCACATCTTACCTTTGCTGAGAATAGAATTTATGGCAATCCCATAGTTCATAAATCACCAACAAAACCAGCCATGATCGGATGAGTTGCAGATAAGTAACCCTATGTTTTTTTTTTTGTTTTTTTGTTTTTTTTGCATAACACTTTTTATTATGCCTTTTAAAAAGGAAAAATTCCATTTCAGTTTCAGCTTGTAAAGAATGATGACACAATGGGAAAAGTTCACAGGGGGGTAAATATTTATGCAGGGCTAAGTAACAAGTAGAGGCAGGTTGACAAATTGTATATACTGTGTAACTAGTCTAGATATACTGGCTATGGAGTTTTTCTTGCGTACAATTTTAGCAGGTTTGTCCTGTTGCTTTTCGTAGGTCTTGATAAAAAAAAAAAAACTATCCTGGCATTTACAACACTTCCTGCAATTTTAATCAAGTCTCGAATAATTCCAGCCTTGCTTATCAGTCAGTTCTTTTGTAGGTTGTACAACCAATACACACACGCATACACATGCACACCGAGAGAAAGAGCAATTAAACAAGAACACTTTAGTGCAGTAATACACAATTGAGTGTTGTTACCTCGAAGTACAGTACTTATCATCGAGGTGCCATTATGTATTTATCAACTCTTTTATCTGGATGTGTTTAATCAAGCCCACTTGTGATTTAGAGGCTGTAAGTGGAAACACTACATTTCCATCTGACCATAAGATTCGTATTAAAGCTTCTCATTGGTGTTTGTTTTGTTTTTATCAACATACTATTTTGCAGACCCATCTGGCCAGGTTTGGGCTAGTATAGATGACCCGGACACTTTTTCCAACATTTCTGATGTGGTGAAGCAGCCTGCTTTCATCGCAGGCATCGGCGCCACCTGCTGGGTGGTGCTCATGGTCTTCAGCGTGTGGCTTTACAGGCACCGGAAGAAGAGGAGTGGCCTGAGCAGCAGCTACGCTGGCATTCGTAAAGGTGTGTGATCTTATTAATGCAATTATTTAAACTAGTTGATGGTTGTGCAGATATTTCATAAATAAAATAAATGGTAAAATTGATGACAGTCATTTCACTTTTTTCAGTCTATTTCCTGAATCTTGAAATAGGTTGCATTGTTGTGTTAGATTAGGGTTATTACACACTCAAACTACAAATAGTACTGGATTGCATCCAGCACTCAGTAATCCAAAATATATTCTCTCAGATATGTTTATAGCTGATTAAATTTTATTTTATTTTTTTCCATTGAAATGCGTCTGAATGCATCTGCACGCAGAAGAAATCCATTTACACAATGGACAAAGATCAAATGGACAAAGATCTTTTTTTTTGCATGAAACAAACGACACCAATAATCGTTTCTGCGCACGGTTACAGAACTGTATAGTGTTGGACAACCTGATTTGACTGACATAATGTCGTAGCTCTCCAAACACGATGGTACATAAAACACGTTATCGTGCCGAACATGTTGTTAATCAATACATTTAATTCATTATCTAATTACTTATTAGATAATCACATTATCTAATATATCACTTCGGAATTCAGACACAGAATTAGTAGTTAAAAAAATCATTATGAATTGCAGAAATAGAAGCAGTATCCAAAATAGAATCTGAATTATTATTTACAGAATCAGAATTAGTACCAGAATCTGTATCTGAAACGGAATTAGTATCAGCATCAGTATTGGAATCAGAAAGAGAATTAGTATACAAAAAAATCAAATCAGTATCTGAAAGAGATTTAGGATTAGAATTAGTATAAGAAACAGAAACAGTCGTGATCAAATCAGTATTAGTACCAGAACCAATATTAGAAACAGAATCAGTATCTAAAACAAAAACAGAACCAGTAGCAAAAAAAAAAAAAACAGAATCAGAATTAGAATCAGTATCATACTCAGAATATTGATGAATAGCAGAAACAGTACCTGGAAACAAAAAGAATATAATCAGTATCTAAAATAGAATTAGAGTTAGAATCTGTATCTGAATTAGATTCTTCTTTTGACCAATTACGAATCTGCACAATGTCAACAAATTTGGTGGAGTCAACCAAAGACAGCACAAATCACACAATATACAATATAGAGTATACTATACTACTGTATATATTCTACGGTACTTTTCGAAATATACTGTATGCAACACAGAACTTACACAGTGATTTAAAGTCAACATACAATGGGTGGAATGAAAATCAGCTCCTAACTATAATTACAGAGCAATGTTATTCTTATTGTTTATCGCATACACTGTACATCATCACTGTGTCACTTCTGCTAAAGCCTGATTTAGCAACACACCAGATGGAGAAATGAATTGTAATTGTAACTGCTCACACAAGTCTGTGGAATGGCATGATATGTCAGCAGTGATTGTTCATCCCACTGTGCAAAACAGACTTAGAAAAATGTGACTACAGAGCAAACAGGCTTTTTTTAAAACTGCAGAAAATCTAGAAACATGAAACGTCTGCACACTTAGAAAAATGTGTATGTTCCTGTCTGAAAGGCAGATCACGCTACATTTGGCGTAACCATAGTAATTTAATTTCTTTCATTCGATCACGTTTTGCGTCTTCCTGCTTTTCTGGTACTACCTCGCGTGACTGCTGTCATCTGCTTTCATCCTGGAATCGCGAAAAGCAGCTAGACTGATAACATGGTGGGGGGAAAAAAAGCGTTAGGGTAATCTCTCCAACAGAGCTCAAAAAAGCCTGACGATCAGAGGAATAGCACGTCAGAGATGGTGCTGACATTCACAAGCTGACATTTGGGAGGGGTGTGAAGGAGAGAGAGAGAGAGATTTGTGGATGTTATTGCTCTGATTTTATATTAGGAACCAGGATGAAGGTAACCTCAGTCGGAAGGAGCCAGCCCAGCGTGGTTGTCTTTTTTTCCTTTAACTGTAGCAGAGATTTGCACACAGGTGCCAATATTTATGCAGTTTTTTGACCCCTTGCTTTTTATGTAGTTTTTTTGCTGTTTTTTTGCTATGGGAGACCTTTGAAACGTACACTTTTCTGCTTCAGTTAAAGTCAAATTTCCAATTAACTAAAGGAAGAAGATGGGGTTATGTTTGCTTCTGCCCCAGCATCTGTGACCCGTGTCTTTACAAATCTTGTTGGTAGTTTTTAGAAAAGCATGTAATTTTTATTAAGTAATAAGCCAGTGGGTTCCCAGTCTAGGGGTCACACCATATGTGAGGTTTCCTCATAATTGGATAATAAATATTGCTATAATATAAAACACTGCTACTATTTGAA
>JAOVVA010000009.1:3500397-3525550 GCA_028565275.1 Leiocassis micropogon | reverse complement strand
GGTCACACCATATGTGAGGTTTCCTCATAATTGGATAATAAATATTGCTATAATATAAAACACTGCTACTATTTGAAAGCGTTAGTAAAGTGTGCATGCTATTTTATTCCTTGTTTTTGCTAGAACAATATCTCTTAATAGCACACAGACTTATAAGGGGCGTTCAATCAAACCAGGATTTTTGTAAATGAAAGTGTAAATCCGATTGACATTTACAAAAGAGTTTACGCACAATATGTTGATGAAAGCTGCTGTGAAGCATTTGAAAAGTGCAAACGTTTTAAAAAAGGCCTCCATCGATGAATGAAGATCCCAGCCGAGGTGGCTCGGAGCCCAGTCCAGCCGTTCCTGTGAACATTCTGCAAGTGGAATCTTAGCTGATCGTTTAAAATCGACAGATAACGTCGAACTATACACACAATCATTCACAAACACCACCACTCTGCCACATCCCCCACACAATGTCCGTACAGTCCTTACCTCGCTCTAAGCCATTTCCACATGTTTGTGCCATTAAAGGAGTTCCTGGGAGGCCAGCGTTTCACACATGAAGCAGGCAGTCCAATCATGGCTCCAGCGTACTAGGATCTACCTTAATAGTATCCACTCATTAATTAAACATTGGGATAAGTGCATTTACTCTATATAGCAGCGGATAATAGAGAGAAATAAGGATACTGTGGTCTTACTGTATTCTGTTATTCTGCACAATCAAAAGTTCTGGTTTGATTTCAACACCCCTCATGACTGAAAAATGAGGAGAAAAAAAATGGCAAGAAAATTCACAATGTCCGTAAGTCGTTTGGCCAAGCCATTTGTGAACCATACTTTTGATTTGATCTTACTGTAAAGGAAATTACAGTATAAGAAAAACATCCACCAAACCAACAAATATGCTGGGCTTGTTGTGGTAGAATTTCGTTTTTGCTTCATTTATGCCAGAACCCCGAGTAGAAAAATTCTTCGTCTGATCAGCTATGATGTGCCAAGACACAGGTTGAGCGGGTCAAACTGGCGAACCCATCTAGTAAATGCTGGTGAAAATAAAACAAATACTGGAATTACTGCTACTAATCCTCTACCATAGACAAGAAAATAAGACAAAATTAAGGCTATTAGAAATTTTTTTTACATTTATTGATTAATGTAGTCAAGTAAGCTGGAAAAAAAAATTAAAGGCAAAAATATTTTTGTGTGTTGGGCGGCTTTTCATAACAAACTACATTTATCAGGGTTTTGTTGTAGCTTTTTTTTTTTTTTTTGAATTTATGCAAAAATAATTCACAGCTTCTGCTGTAGCTGCTTATGCGATATCTGATGCAGTTGTGTTACCACAATATTTACAATGCAAATCTCTCTTGCTCTGTTTTTACAGTTCCCTCGTTCACCTTCACTCCAACAGGTATGCAGACCTCTTCGCATTCAACACCATTCTCACAGGCGCAATATTGAGCAACACTTTAATTTGTTGTTGCGCTGTTGCTGATGCTTTAAAACACTCATGTCCTATCTAGTCCTTAGACATGCCAGAAATGTTTGTGGTCTTTAAAATAATGCATAGAAGCTAGATTTTATTTTCCCCCCACAAACCTCTTGGATATATCCTTGCATGCCCATAGCAAGCCCTTAACCACAAACCCACGCTGGCCCTGGCCTTAACCTCATCTTCACTGCCCTCAGGGGACAATCTCTTAGTGTGTGGTTCCTGTGAGTAATCCCATCTCGATTAGGACGTGTTTGAACTTTAATTCCTGTCATCAAGTGTATCAGCCTGGGGATCTGATCCGAATCCGCTACCTTCCCGGCGCATGTTTGTATTTGCTCGCAGGTAGAGATTATGGATATTTGTACCTGTAGACGGATGACATGAGTCATAAAATAGATGCAAAATGGCGTATTCTGTTTGGATTATTAAAAGGAAGAGGGGATTGAGCATGAGACAACACGTCCTTGCGACTAAAGTGGTTCGTGGCTTGTGCCTTTTTATGCTGGGTGATTTCTGAATGTTCTCTTTTCTGTCTTGATTTAGTGGCATATCAGAGAGGAGGAGAAGCTGTTTGCAGTGCCGGACGGTAAGTAGGGTTATAAGGTGTGTTTATTTCTGTGGAAGAGATCAAAAATGCACATTGTGCTTCCTGAGGGAAGACAAAAATGAGACAAATGCTGAGAAAATCCAACAGGGGGAGATGTTGAGCCAAGACACAATATCTATGTCTCTCCACCCATACAATCACGATATGATCTAAATAATAGCACTAGCTATTAGAGTAATGACATTTTATATCTCAGCATAAGCAGAAACATGCCCCAGATTTGTAATTTTTTGCCGTTTTAGCTTCTCTAATACCTTCCTGCATGAGCGTCTGAATTTGCATGCCTGCCTGCAAACCTGTAATTAAATCTCGGGCTTGACTGTGCATCGGAACAAACACAAATCACATTATCCTTTAAAGCAAAAAATATTAGCACCCCCAAAGCTAATCCGAGCTAAAAACGCTCTGTGCGCGTACCTATCGAGACAGAAAACACAGAGGTTTAGTGAAGCCAAGAGTAGAAGCTACAGTACAGTGGATGAGAGCAGACACACAAGGTTCATCAGACACACACTTACACATACATATACACACACAAACATTCACTCGCACTTTTACTGTTCTCCTGCCAGTTAAAAGATTTATGCTGTTCAAAAAAAATATGTTTAGGAATGACATTGGGTTTGATGTTCGTGCTGCGCCTGGAGCCGTGGTTATGAAGTCACCTCAAAGAAGACATACAGTCATGCAGGGAAAAATTATTTATTGATTTCGCAGCTCTGCATTATGAATCGGCGCCTATAAATACTGTATTTACTGCGATGTGTTCTGTCTCGCTTTATTTCTACAGGGGTAATGGGAGATGTCATAAGGTATTTTACACAGTATAAATGATAGATGCAATTTATACGTCATATATGATCAGGATGTCTTTATGAGTATTACACTGGTTTTGTTTTTGCTTTTTCTTATATGTCTAGTATGGATGGTTCAAAGATGAAGTTTGATTGTTATTAAAGAAAGTATTAATTTACACAAAATATTCAATATCTCTTGACAATGTACACTGCAGAGATGTAAACATTTAAAGGGAGAAATACGGTTCTAGAGCACATTATATATTATAATATTAAATTATTGTATACATAATCGTCCACATGAGTAAAAAAAAGTAAAATTAAACCCTGCACTGCAAAACGTGACTTACAAAAAGATCTTGAATCTAGTCGACTATGTCTAAAATTCAAGAAAATATAATTAGAAATACAAGATTATTATAAATACAAGATTACAAACCCAAAAACAAAGACAAGTTATAATTTAAATGTAACTTTCCTGTTCTATTGCCGAGTAATTTTATGCATTTATTTTTTTTCTTGCAAAGAAAAATTACTTTCCAACAGAAAAAAGAAACTTACATGTCAGGGGTAGCTCAAATATATAATTAGATAAAAAAGTATTAATTATTCAAAAGATTCAAGATATTTATATCACTTTTTTTAGTGTGTGGCATATTTTAAGGAATATAACTTTTTTTGTACACTTTTAACTTCATGCTAATGTGTACATTTATTATCCTTTTTCTTTTACTATTACTGTACATAACATCAGTTTACAGTCATTGCAATTAAATATTTTGCAGACCTGGTTTACTGAACATAGGAGATGCAGCCAACCAGCCATGGCTAGCTGACTCATGGCCCAACGCCTGCGCTAACCACAAAGACTGCAGCATCAACTGCTGTAACGGCGGCAACGGAACCAGCGACAGCAACCTGACCACCTACAGCCGTCCAGGTACAAGCACACATCAACATTCTCATATATGCTTTTCGTCAAGGCCTCTTGTCTCTCTCTCTCTTATGGCTGAGAAAAAAGCAGATCCACCCATTTGATGTTTGTAGCTTTTTCAGTGCATGACAAAGCTTTTGTGCTGCCTTGAACATTGTCTTTTCCTTAAATTTAAGGTGTCCATAAAAAAAGCGTGCCTAACTGAGAGAAGGGGAAAAAAAGCTGAGAGAATGCAGGTGTGAAACAACACAATTGCGACTGTTGGAAGAGGCAAGACATCAGGATTAATAGGGAACACATGACTACATATCAAGAGCAGGGGGTCGTTAATTAGGAAGGAAATTTAACGGATTGTTTTCCTTAATGAAGACACTGTAGGACGGCTCTCTTTGGTCCTAGGACATTATTTGTTGAATGCTAATCTGTGATTTGTGGCACAACAAATGCAAGGGTTAAAAGTAGGAAGGAAAAAAAAAACAAGATAAACAAAAGAAAATCATCTCATTATCAGATTAACTGTTTCATTATGATTGCTGCTGGTTTTAATTGCTTTGCAGTGTTTTTTTTTTACCTATTTGTTTTTAATCTGATGCCTTATTGACCAGGTCTCCCTTAAGGTTAAATTAAATTGAAGTTAAATTAAAGGTACTAGTTAGAAGAAAACACATGGCACTACATTATAATGCTCCCTTAGAAGAGTCTTCCTCAAGGGTTGTTTGCAGAGTTAATGGTTCTTAGCTTTCGAATTGGGTTAACCTTCAACCAGAGGGACAAACATTTAGAGTTTCTCAGTAGGACTATAGAAAAATGGGCGGCACTTTGGCCTTTAACCATCAGGGTCGAGGGTTTGAAACCGGTCTGTGTGCATGGAGTTTGCATGTTCTCCCCGTGCTTGGTGGGTTTCCTCTGGGTGCTCTGGTTTTCTCCAAAAGTCCAAAGACATGCAAATTAGGCTAACTGGTGGTTCCAGATTGCCTGTAGTGTGTTAAAGAGTGTGTGGTTGTGAGCAGGCTTGTGCTCTGATGGATTGGCTCCCCGTTCAGTTTGCAAACCATGCCCCAAGTCCCCTGGGATAGGTTCCAGACCTCCCATGACCCTGTACAGGATAAGCAATATAGAGAATGAGTAAATGAGTATTGGAAAATGTTTTCTCAAACTATTGCTCAAACAGGTTTTTTTAATTCTCTCCTAAAACCCAATGCTTCTAAATCAATCAATGTCGAAACTCGATCTCCTGGTACACATATGTTTTAAGCTGTGAAAGAATGAAATATGTATTTGAATGCTTGGTTTAGATGTCTTGGAAGACAAATATGTGCTAGTCGTAACAGTGAAGGGAGAACCGTATGAATTTCAACTAAAGACACATAAAAGACATAACTCAAGGTTAGAAGTCCTCATTACAGGTCAAAAGACTTATGAAGTTGGACCTAACCGCGTCCTCCATCCTGAGTGTAGTCAAACAGAAAGTCCATTGGATTGAACCCAGCACGTTGAGTTTCAGGCAAGATAAGTGTGTTTGGTTGGTTGTTTTGTGTTTTAAAGCATTCTGCAGGTTAGTGACTAGGTGTGTAGGAGGACTTGGATCAGATCCTGGACGTTTGGTTTCGCAGCAAGGATGGTTCTTTAATAAAGAGGTGAGAAACAAAAGACAGGTGAAAATGCACAGAGCTTAACAAGAACAGGAAACTACTGTATGATGCTTGCAAATATACACCAAGCAGGCAATCTGTAGAGTATGGAAAGATGTAGAGGTGTGAGACGGGACGGACATGACAGAAACGATTTCGGTTCCGGTTAAACTGAGCAGCATGAGGGCTATTTGTATGAGAAGGACTCGTACATCACATTCTGCTGTTGCCGTCCGTGCCATACTGCTTACACTTGAGCCAGGAGGTTTGAAAACCTGTTGAGGTGATGTTTTAAACCAATGCACTGTTCAGCTCAAATGTTAAACATTTATCATGTAATGTATCACACACCCAGTTTCCTTTACTTAATGACCATGGCCCGGTTTATCGGGTCTATTGGGAGCTGTCAGCTTGAGGTGTTCTTTAAGGAAACTCCTGGCAGTCACATTACACCAGATTTATTCTAAGCAGAATATTAGCTCCATATTAGAAATCAGCTATTTTCTAGTTTAAGTTGTGAGCCTGCAGGACTACAGTACGTAATTGATCAGGGAGCCAGAAGAACATTCACTATGATTAAATAAAGACAACAATATAATATATTGCATACATTACATAATTATGTACATCTGGATTATTGGAAAAGAACCCACTTTAGTGCCTTTCGAAACTCTTCTGAAGCAATTAGTCCGCCGTGGAAAGACGCTGAGGAGGACACAAAGCCAACATCAGTCTAATTGGCTTCCTGCAATAAAGCAGGCTTCATTTTATGGGAGCTCCGGTTGTTTGTTTTAGCTACTCAGATCTATCAGTCCGCTCAGGTAGAAAGACCAAGATCGATCCCTGCTTGTGTACTTTGTGGGGAAACAGAAAAAAAACAAAACATGTCCTTGACTATGCCGTGCTTTATCCTGCCCATCTGTGCTCACGTGGATTCATAAAAGTTTTACTATGACAGCCTTCCTCCTCTGCTGCTGGAGATAACATCAAGTAATTGTATCATGATAGTGTTTCATTGATGCATGCTGCCCTGCGCAACAGTGGGACTTGAAGGTTGTGATGCTAAATATAGATAGACTGGAGACAGACCAGAGTACAAGACACGCTGTGGAACGTTATTAACTTTAAGATGACAAATCACTCCAGAGTAAGGGCTATTAATGAGCAAATACAATAAAAAGTCTAATATCAAAAAAAATAATAATGAAGGTCTAGAGGTCATGCATAATATGGAGGTATGGGAATATATGTAATGTAAATGTGCCCTACCTACAGTAAGAACAGGGAAGACTATAGACTGTCATCAGACTAAATAATCACAGAATCTTGCAGCTTAAGATACTAAAGATATACATTTTTCAATTTCCGAATAAGGCACCGTGGTGCAATCTAAATTTTCACTCAGTATCACCCAGATAAAGATAGGGAAGTAAAATGTGTCTATAAACAAAAACAATAAAGAGAGCAATGAACCAAGCAGCAGAACATATTGCTGTGCATTTCCACAATTGTTCCACATTGACAAATGAAAGCTTGTTAGTCCATCCATCTCTCCCATTCAAGGAAGTGAAAAACAGTGATGCTCTAAATATGAGAGAATTTTCTCACACATTTTCTCATTACAGCTAAATTCTCCATTCTGATTGGTCAGAAGGTGTTTATACAAAAGGTGGCTTTTTTTGGGGGGGGGGGATTTTTCCCCTTTTTTCTGCCTAATTTTAGTCATATCCAATTCCTCCCCGTCACTAGGGGGCTCCCACATTAAGCTACTACTACCACTCAGTCAGGAGGGCCTGAAGACTATCACGTGTTTACTCCGAACCACGTGGCGCATCTTTTCGAACTGCTCGCTTACGCACCGTTGGGGTCGGCGTAACACACTCGTAGGACAGCGCTATCCACTCCTTCCGCTTGCGTGAGCTCACAGACGCCCCTGATTGGCTGTAGAGCCGCAATTAATGTGAGAGCACGAAGTACCTCTCATCCCTCCCAATCAGCTCTCTCTAGACCTCCGGCTGCGAGAGGTTACGGCATTACCCGGGAATCGAACTCACGATCTCCGGATGATAGTGGGCGAGTGGTTAAAAACAAGCCTGTTAAGGACATTTCTCTGTGTGGGGACATTTTTAATAGAGTTACCAGGGTCAGAGGAAAAGCCACAACTTCCAGGGCTTCCAGGGTTTCACAGTTACCGGACAAGCTGCATTTTTTTCTTATTACCATTAGGAAAAAGAACAAGAGAGGCTGGTGAAGGAACAATTGTTTATAGCTACTATAGTGGTCGTGATAATAGGGACTCCAACTTTAATATTGTCTATCAACTGTACATTAAAAAATGTATGAATTTAAATGAAGGGCAAAATTTCCATTTAATAAGAACAATATGTAAAATCTACATCAGGCCAAAAGTTTACGCACATTTTCCATACAGTGGGATTCATTATTTTTATTTATTAATTTTTTCCTTCTCAGCTGATTGCATTGCTAACTACAACAGCCAACTGGACAATAAGCAAGGAGTCCTGATAGGCTCCGACTCAGCCGTGTACAGCGATGTAGACCTCTCGAACAAACTCAATGAGATGAAGACCTTCAATAACCCCAGCATGTGCTACATGGGGCCCGGAGGCAGCCCACCTACACCATATGAGCCCACTCCTTATGCAACCACCCAGCTCATCCAATCAAACATCATGAGCAAGAACAGCGGCGCAGGGCCTGGGGACTTCTGTGACAAGCGCTGGAAGCCGCAACAACCCAAACCGCCGGAACTTCCGTCCCAGTTACAGTTCACCGTTATGGAACAGAACAGGCTGAACAAGGGTGAGTGTGTTCAACCGTACATCATAATCTTAGAGTTTTAATTCTATATTTTTGGAGTGTCAATATTATTTCTCTATCCTGCATCCTCAGATCATTACAGAGGAGGTGAGGTCGGTCTGCCTGCCACCATTCCCTATAACCAGGCAAATGAGCACAGCTCTGCAGGGTCCTACCACAGCTCTGACAGAGCCAGCAACAGCACATCGGGTATGATGCAAGCACACACACGATCACAGCAACCATGTGGGCGGTCACGGCCGGCATTCAAATTAAAAACCTAGTGTGAAGAGTGGGAATTTGCCTGGGTTCTTAGGTATATTATTTGATAACTCAATTGCCATACTGTAGTTTAAATGCTGTTTATGAGGAAAAGAAATTGGAATATGGGTATAAAGTAATGATTTGTATATTAATAATTAATAACTGCTCAGCCACTGAAAGAGAAAAAGTGCACAGCTTTTTTGTTTGTAGGAGTGGTTACATTCATGTCCTTCAACAGTAATTCAGTTACTGTACTGTAGTTACAGTAAGTAAATAACTGTTTAGTCATGTTTGAGGATTTTTTTTTTCAGTTTTCAGAGCATAAGGGTACCATAAATAATGGTAACTCTGTTGGTTATATTGCTCGAGGATAAATAAAGTTTAAGAAAGTCGACATCAACTAATAAGAAAGAAACATCGTTTCCACTAAAGCTTACTTACTGAGGATTTAATTTCTGTCACGCTTCTTACATTAAAAATAATAATTAAAAAAATCTATCTAACCATGGATGGGGGAAAATGTACACTTGGAAATGTGTTTACGTGTCTTTATTTATTTATTTATTTGTTTGTTTTCGCTTCAGGGAGTCAAAATCATAAAAAAGGAACTCGCACCCCTAAACTGTCTAAACAGAGTGCAGTGAACTGGGCCGAGCCTCTTCCTCCACCTCCTATCAACCCCCCTACCGGCCGCAGCTCTGAGGACTACCTACAGCCCATGGATAAGATGTATACACACACACACACACACACACATGCAGTACGGCAGTTCCAATACTTACAGTAAGGCAAGAGCTCAAACACTGGTTTTGGTATCCCTGCAGTTTTGATCCAGACCCACAAAAGCTTCCGAGCCGCATGTACCTGCACCAAGGGGAGACGGAGGAAGAGGAAGAAGAGGAAGAGCAGGAGAATCTGGTCAGGTGCCCCACTCCACCTGTTCGAGGGACACCGTCCTCACCTGCGGGAATGTCTTATAGCCACCAGTCCACAGTCACACTCACTCCCTCTCCTCAGGGAGAGCTGCACATCACCCAGGAAGATCGCAGGTACTGCACTCATAACACCTGATCATCTGCAGTAAAGGAACACAAGAGGCAGTTTTTCAACCTAAGTGTCTATCCACATCATCTGCAGAATTGAGTGTAGCTAGTAAAGAGCTGTGGTGTCATTTAAGCGATATACACATATACAGTGCAATGAAATAGCGTTCCATGGTGTGATACGTTTACACAATGTGACAAGAGTAAAGAGCAAAACAACATGTATTGCAAATAGACAATAAGATTAAGACAATAAATAGAAAGTGTGAAGCAGTATACGCAGTGCATCGAGGATAACACAATAAATACGACACAACACAAGGAATGGGTTATTACCTTAAATGTGGATTTCGAGATGTTTTTTTTTTTTGTATTCACTTATAATGAAAGCCTCGGAGTGTATAAATATATAAAATATGCAAATTCTTAGGATGAGACAGGCATGAGAGAACGCTGGAGCAGTACCGCAAAAAGAAAGTCTGGTTCCATACAAGATAAGACACTTCCATGTTTAATTTGAGCACACAAAGAAAACAGGTTTGACTTTTTTTCTTCCAGAATAGAAAGATTTTTTTGTTCTTTTCAAAGGAAATGACTTGTGTGCTACTGATCCACTGGGTCAAGACTGAACAACACTGGATTACTTTAAACACGATCAAACTTCCAGAAAGTCATCGCATAAAGACGCCATCCGCTGACGATTAGATCTGTCTTGCAAACTCGAATCTAATTCCTTCCAAAAGTTCATTTAATGGTTGAAGTGTTTTTGGAACGACATATTTTTTTTGCCCTGCTGTAGTATTACAGTATATGTGGACTTTATAGAACCAGGAGACCAGGCAGGAACTGGGTAAAAAAAACAAAAAACTCCACCATTATTTGTCATCCATCACACTTTACAATTGGTGTTATATTTTGGGGCGAGTCACATTGTCCTGATTTCTGCCAATTCCGGACTGATCTGCCAGACTGCCAGACAGTGAAGCATGATTCATCACTCCAGAATTACAAAAACACTTCACAGTGTTATTTATAATTGAGCAGAGCAGCTGTAGCGGTGCATAAATTTGATCAACAGTCTTGTTGGAAAGAAGGTATTCCAGAGTGGTGTCATGTGGAGGCGTTCACATGACTGCCTTTTTTTTCCCCTTTTTTTTTTTTTTTTTAAATCCCACTCCCACCCGCTCCTCGAGTAATTATTTTTGTTTGTACCTGCATGTGATAGTTTTTAATGAACTAGGTTCTGTTTCCAAACTATAAACAAATTAGTCAATTAAACTACAGCAACCCTCACCAGAATAAATCATTTACAGAATATGAAGAAATGAACATAAAACTCAGCGCATTCAATAAACTCTGTTAATGATGTGACTTTTTTTTTTTTTTTGCCTGGCACGATTCATATCCAACCACCTAATTCCCTCCCTTATGAAGGTAAAAACCACCCAATATGCAATACTTTCGTTTGGTTCCACATGATGCCAGGGCTTACACATACCTTTATTACCATAGGACAAAGCATCTAAATCTTCTTAAATTTCCAGTACAATATTGCGTGCTTTAATGATTATGAGTCTATATATTGATGATGAGTGGTGATGAAACGTGTTCCTCTTCTCAGGCGGCAAGCGATGAGCCCCCCTCCTCCACACCAGACCCTTTCGCCCTCGCGCACCTACGCCTATACCGATGGCGATGACGAAGAATGCGATCACACAGATGGCGAGTCAGGCCAGAGGCAGTACCAGCATCACCAAGGATCCCACTTCCAGCCTCAGCAACAGATCCAGCAGCAGCAGGGTCATCTATCACGCCGGCTGCATCTGCACAGGGGTCTGGAGCAGACTCCAGCCTCGAGCACGGGTGACCTGGAGAGCTCTGTCGCCGGGTCAATGATCAACGGTTGGGGATCGGCATCCGAGGAGGACAACGGCTCGTCGGGCCGCTCCAGCGCCATCAGCTCCTCCGATGGCTCTTTTTTCACCGATGCTGATTTTGCCCAGGCTGTCGCGACAGCGGCTGAGTATGCTGGGCTGCGAGTGGCCCACTATCCAGGAGCAGGGCCTGAAGACATTGGAAGAGGCGGTGAGTCACAAAAATGAGAGGCTGATTAAAAGTGGCATTGCATAATTATCATAAGTACGGTGCGGTGACAGTAGAGTTGGATCTATCTATCTATGTATACAGTAGGACAAAGTTGCATCGCAAAATAAGGTTTGATTGGCCGTCCTGCATGATATCCAAAAGCATTAGACAACAAACTGCAGCATCAATGTTTCTTGTCTTTTTAATTCCCCTGAACAACTGTGCTGTTCAGTATTTCAAAGACAATGTCCGTTTAAATTGTTTAATACAGCAATAATTACATGCCACTACATTCCACCGCTCGCCAGTTTTCAAATGCCTCATGCCCCATTTAATTATACACCCAAAAGTTTACGAGCTGTTATATGAACTAGAGGAACCCACTTGAGAAAGGCAGTACCACTACAAAAATCCATTCCTCTGTTTTTTTGGCGTTGCGTTATGATGTACTGGGAGGAGTTTCTTGGTCAAGTCTGGCATGTAGTGACTGATGTATTTAACATTGACTCAGAGCTTCTAAAGAGATTAAGCGACCAGGTTTAAACCTGTTCCAAATGCATGTATAGTGCACAATCTGGATACTCAAAAACACCAGACCAGGTGTGAACAAGGTCAAAGAAGGTAAAATTGGCCTGGTTCGGCTTGGTCTTTTAAAACGTGCAGGAATAGACTGACACGCTTTTGTCTCCCTTGAAGGCCAAAGATACCACATTGGCCACCGTCCCAGTAGCCCAGTGTCTACAGATAGCAACATGAGCACTGCAGTGATGCAGAGGAAACCACACAAAAGGCACAAGCAGCATGCAGCTGTTCACCAGAGCCAACAGCAGCAGCAGCAGCAACAACAACAACAACAACAACAACAACAACTAGATGAATATACAGATGGTATGATGCTCACATGTCATGCATGTCAAATTATCTACCACAACATCAGTATAAAAAATTTTTTTTTTTCCCTTTTTCTGTTCTCTAATCCAGACCCAGTTATGCCCCTGAGCCCCTCCTCTGTTGGAATGAAGACAACCAATCATGGTTCCAGGTGTGGATATGAGGAGAGGGGTGCAACGTTGCCCAGGATGGGCTGCGGAGAGTCCAGAGACAGGCGGGGAAGTGCCGGCGGCTACCGGACAAGAGAGGCCTCAGCCGAGCGAAGGGGGGAGCTCCGGAACACACATAAGGGTGCTGGCAAAACACGCCAACATACAGGTGAATACGGCATGCTATTACTAGAATTCCACTGTCATCCTATGGCTTCCAGGGTTTGCGTGGCCTTCATGCCTTCATGGTTCTCTGTCCTTGTTGTGTGTGCAGTTGCAGAGGACATTCCGCCTTACAACAGGCCATCGTTCCCTACAGCACAGGGTCAGAGGGAGGCTCCCAGCTCCTCTAGTTCAATCTCGTCCCGGGGCTCTGGGGGCCGCCGGCGAGGGGAGGCAGGCTCAGGAGGCCGGAAGAACCCCAATGATACAGGGCTCACAAGTTTGGGAGCCTTTTCCCACCAGGAGGAAGAATTAGAGGTGGGATACTGACGATTACCTCACTCACAAATACCATATGTGTAAAAAAAAATTATTATGCGGAAACAAACTATTTTGATACAGTACAGTAAGTAATACAGATATCTTAAATGATTATAACATTAGTAATAATATTCTATAGTGGAACAAACTTTATAGGGTATGCTATTTTAAGGTTGAATGCATGGGTAGAAAATTAGAAATTATATAATATATATTATCTACAAGGATGCATTAATAATTTTCACTAGTTTTTAAAGTGCCAAGAGAGGAAGACTGGCTCTCTGGGTGGAAGAGACAGGCATTCGTTCTCCCTTGTCAATCACAGCAAATTTGCCAATTATCTGTGAGCTTGTGTATGTGAAAGGGGTCGAATAACGCTATCCTCCGAGTGTGTTACTCTGCCCTATTACATCATGAGCATCATTTTAAAAAAGATGCCTTTGACTGGCTTCAGGTGTCTCAAAGGAAGCAAGTGATAACCTTCATCCTCCTTGGATGGTAACTGACATATAACAGGGGAGAGCTGTCTTACAAGTGGGAATTGCGATTTTATTTTGTTTTTCATTGTTTTATTTTTTCATTTCAGCAATTGTAATTTAACATCATTATTACCCTGAAATCTGTATGTGTGGCTAGTGTGTTAATTAAAACATGATTTTTTTTTTCCTACCATCTACTTCACCCATAATTCTAAGTGCTATTATTTGAATTTGCAAATAAAAGTGCATGTAGTTCCCCACCTTGATTATCTGATGTTGATTTCGAGAAAAGCCTCAAGGGTACCTTTGTAGGCAGAACGTGTTTCTGAGTTTAATAAACCCAAACTTGATTTCCCAAGCATGTAGTAGTACAGCAATAATTAGTCTTAACACCGTCTCTAATCAACAAATGAAATTCCCAGATCACCATCTGAAATTTTCTGCCTGGTTTTGGCAACATTTCCACCATAACCGAGATAATTAGAAAAGGATTTATATCAAACTCAAATTAGCGTAAATTGCCGTGGTTCATTATGCTGCTGAATTGGAACCGGAGTCCAGCACCGCTAAAGGGTTTATTTACTGTTGATTTGGTGTTTATTTGGTGTTTCCAGACCCCTTAAATTAACTTATTTTACTTGTGATATGTTTACATAAAGGAATTGACATCTCGCTATTTTTCAACAGCTGCTGGAGAGTTGAGGATCCAGTCAGGATGAGAAAAAAAAGGATCTCAGAGTGGAGAATCATCATCGAACTGTGCACCGTACACGATTCAGACCATCTACAGTCATTCACAATTATGTAAATGATCTGTTCTGTGCTTATAGGTGAAAAAAAATGACCAATGGTTAATGTTTTTCTTTTTCTTTTTTTTTCTCAATCTGCTTCAATATTTAATCTTTTCCGTGTGAGCAAGAGGGAAAACTGGATGCTCTCGAGTTTCTTTTTAAGTAGGCGATTTATTCTGCTTTAAAACCCCATTGACTGGTGTAAGTTTGTGGAAAGGTGTGATGTTCCCACACAGGAGCATCATCTTTATAATCCGCCGGTGTGAGTGTAATAGAAACTGCAAGTGGGAGCAGTGGACCATCGTCAGTACAAAGAGAGGTCTCTTCACTCATACTGTGATACAGTACTTCAATATGGTCTTCCCTCTCACTGCTCTCCAAACGTATTTTCTGATAATGGAAACTCGGGCATGAGGGTTGCGATTGTAAATTTACCAAATCATTGAAAGAAGTGCTGCCGTTTGATTCTTTTAGATTTTTTTTATTATTATTTTTTTTAACAATGCACTGTTGTCATTTTGTTAGTTGATGTTGTTATTGTTAATGTATGTTCTGTTTTTTTTTTGTCTTTGGTTTCAAAAGCACAATCATTAAACATTTATTTTTTAAACCATTCTTAGCTATGAAGCGCGCCACATTATATGAGGAGCGCAATAAGTGGTGTCTCATTGAGCATGGTGTTCGAGATCGGATAAGAAGATGAGCTAATTTGCTTCATTTCATTTGCGCGAATGAACCGGACGGAAATCGGGGTGTCCGCTTTGGGTCTCGCTCAAGCCGTGGAATGGTGATATACCTGAACAGAGATAGACCCAGGAGTGGCAACCTGTCATCTCATTTCCAGCGATGACCTTACGTTTGATGAGACAAATGCACTTAAATGAGGGTGAAACAAGAAAATGTGCAATGGGCGATTTATTTTTTCGATCTGTAGAAGGCTTGGATTAGGAGTGTCCTCTTCATTTTGTGTTGAGAAGTGATCATCCCAGAACGAGGTGTGCACTGTAATTATAAGAAGACTGTCTGCCACTACCAAACAGCAAGCCTTCTGGCGCTTCATCTGTCTCGCTGCAGGCTCAACTCTGTCTATACTGTATAGAAGTGATGTGGACATCGTTGTGGGATGGGGAGGGTGGAAAACCTGGTCTAGGGGTTCCTGTGGTCGTGCAAAGCACCGCTGGGGCCACCTAGCACACAGCTGCTTCGGTTTGGTTTGAATCCATGCTATTGCAGTACTTTTTTTTTGTTTGTTTGTTTTTAATTGATGAACAATGTGTGTGAGAATATGTTCTCTGGAAAAAAAAGAAAAAAACAATAATTGTGCTGTCCATCATTGTTTGGTGTTTACTATGTTAAAGGGAAAAAAAGTACAACTGCTTTAAATTGTCAGCCATAACTTTTCATGACTGATAATCTTATCTAATTAGAATAAAACAAACCATGTCATTTCCCACCTTATTTATTATTAAAACATTTTTCAAATGCCATGCTTTACTTGTTTTTTTACTGCGCCTATGCCACGTCGTCAAAGTCATTGGGAAGGCAAGCCGAATCCTCAGTGCCACATGCGTCATTTCTCTATTAAAGAATTGACCGAACTGCACTCGACCCCTTTCTGACCTTATACTCCTGTGAGAACAGTGCAGTCGGAATATTGCTTTACCTCCTGTTGGGGCAAAAACACTGCAGGAAGGACCTTTAGTGCACACAGTGCAACCGTGCAATAACAGCTTTACTCAATCATGTTGAAACTTGCATCATGGAGGGTTTGGTTTGCATGCATTTACCCTTGCTTATTAGGACAAATGGTCTTTACAAATACCTTTATAGTAATTGCTATAATGAGGCGAAATTATTGAGGTTGTCCAATGTAGATATTCTACAGTCACAGACTATCTATAGATTATCCACAACATGTCAGGTGAGTCAGCCAATCAGACCATCGACTAATCCTTAACATTGCTAATAGTTTTCATTTGAAGTTCAGTGGGTAATCAATAGTCTGTTAACCCGCCCCGACTGAGTTCATTGTGGAGTTCAGTCGAGTTATTTGCATGGTCCAGTTTCTACTCTAGAGCTTTGGTAAATCTAATATATCTCTAAACTATTGCATTGTCTCTAGTCCTATCATATTTTCTCCTATTGAGAGGGCTATTGATTTTAAACATAATTTGACATCAATTGTTCAGAATCACTTGATAGCAATGAAGGCTTGGCACCAGATTGAAAACAAGGGCTAAAAAAAAAATCATTATTTAGCATTACTACAGTATTATAAAACCATTTCAGCTCTTTCTTATAGTGCCTGTGATTTATATACACTAAAATATTCCTGAATCAATTCAAATGAAGGGCAAACATTTTCACTCAAGCAAAATATGTAAGCTGAGAAAAAAATAACTCATGGTAAATAATGATGTGGTTATGTTGAATAGACATACAATTAAATAGAACTAAGTACATTTACTAACTTTTTCTTACATATTAAGGCAAAAAAATATATTTTTAGTCTTTTTTTAGTATAGGAAAACAAGGCAAACTAAAAAAGAAGAAAGTTATATATGTCTATCTCTATCTAGCTATATAGATAGATGTTCACACAGTGCCACCCGTCATTCTTCATATACCAGTACATAATACATACATAAATTACATTATGTAGATTAAATTACCAGCTGCACAATGGCATAATGGTTTGTGCTGTGGCGTCACACCCCCATGGTCAAATGTCCGATTCCCGTCTCAGGTGTCTATGTGTGTAAAGTAGGCATGGTCTTGTTGTGCTTGTTGGGTTTACTCCAGGTACTCTGGTTTCCTCCCGCCTCTGGTACTCTGTTATCTCCCAAAGACATATTAGACTAATTAATTAGCTTTTCCAAATTGTCCATAGGTGTATGAGTGCTTGTGTGCCCTGTGATGGATTGGCTAAAGGCCTCCCACGACCGTGTACACAGGATAAGGGGTCTAGAGAATGAGTGAGAGATTAAATTCAAGAAATGGGTACAAATGTTTAATGTGCCTAAAGTTACATTTAAGTAAAAATTGGTTGTTTATGTGATATGGACAGCAGCAACCTTATTTCCCCTCTCATCTGTTTTAACTACTCAGCATTCTTCAGTTTATGTCAATATGTGGCTTAACGAACAAAAAACATTCATCTGAAACTGGTCAGGTACAGAAACTGGACTGAAAATGAGAGCCAGAAAAGTCCTCCAGGAAGCCTCAAGACTATTCCTCAAAAGTACTTAAATTAATGCTTAAAAAGTTTGGCGTTTTGGAAGCAAAATAAAGAGAAACGAGGGGTTTGCTTAGGAACTGTAGGAACACACTCACGGAAAGATTAAGAAGTAACATCATTGATTATTGTTTTTTTTTTTTTTCAATCTGTATTCAAGAAGTGAAACATGAAGTCTTTTGAATCTATATTCAAGTCATGGTGTGTCTCTTCTTAATATCATTCATGGCTCTTTCAATCAGCCTACCTTTGTGTGATTTCTACTTTGATTGGACTGTGTTGCCTGGGTCTAGTTACTTCTCCAAAGGCAAAAATTCATTAGAAATTAATCCACTTATTAATGCTTTTATGATTTCTGTTGCAGTAGCTCACAAGTTTGTTGTCAGTCACAGCTGATTGTGTTAAAGACGCCACAATGCTGTTATAGTAGCATTTTACCACCATCAAGGAACTCTCAACTGTCAACAATCCCATAGCAAAGAAACTCCAAGATGAGATCTCATGTTAATCTCTTCTTTGTCTCCTAGACAGAAATGAGCAATCTTTGAGACTTGAATAAGATTTTAGCCATTTTCTCAATATTCTCAAATGTGTCTCAAATATGGCTCATTACCTCTAAATCTCAGAGATAGAGATAGTTCATATTTGTCTTGTGTGCGACTCACATATTTTTTTGTTTCTCCAAAGCAGTGTTTCCCACACATAAAGTATACAATACTTGTAAACTGTGCATTTGGGTTTTCTGATATGTTCTGATATGATCCTTTTAAAGATTTTTGCTTAGTCATGTGAGTATAGTTAGTTAAAATGAAATAAAATTGAGTTCTTTATATGGAAGAATATATTCTGCTGTAAAAATATATTGCACAATCCTGACTCATATACAGTATACGTATTAAAACATAATGCAAAGAATGGCTAAAAATGCTTTTGGTTTATGGGCTAGGGTTCTCTGACAAACAGTGCCATCTACACTAAAGAGTGTTTAGTACTTTTTTTTTTATATACTTCATCTAACTCTTCACGTACGGGTTAATGGAGGGGAGGGTTAGATGTTTGGACCTCTGAAATGAAGATATGTAGATATGTAAGTTGGTAACAACTAAAGTCAGTTACAAAATTGCTTTGTAATAGATAAATGTTTTATTTCAAAATCTAGCTTGTTTATTAAAAAAAAATAAATCCAACCACCAGTTATATTATTATACAGTACACCCAGGTGTCCCTAGTTGATCAACATGGCTAAACTTTTACAAATGTGTACACCTTAATGGATTTATTGAAATTAAACTGGCAAATGGCAAACTTACTTTACATTCTGTACAAATGTCGTTACCAATAAAGAACTAAAATAAAATATACTGAATATTTTTTATCGAGAAGTGAAGCAATGAGATAATGTTTGTGTTCAGTGATTTCTGTACACACTTATCATTTAAGACCAAACCTATTTTTGATTATACATTTATGACTAAATGTTCAACATTTTCTCATGGCCACCCAATTAAGCCTACAGTACATATAGATTCTGATAAAGACATAATTTCCCACAATTTCTCCCACACATGCTCTAAGCCTGCAAATGTTTAAGTGGCCAGTGTGTGTTAGAGAAATGTGCAGTGCATCGTCAGGCTTCGGTGTCAAGTAAAAAAAAAAAAGAACAGATAAAAATGAAGAAAAGACCAAGAAGGCAAAGCGGACGGTGAAGGTGGGTTTTACTTTTTCGCGCCGAATTAAAAATGAATTATTGTTGACAAGGAGTCAAAATGTAAGTTAAAACCACAGAGTCTTGGGTGAAAATTTTTTTTTTTTTAATTGTGGTATACTTAGCTGAAATTTACACAGCTTACGTTTGTTCTTAAATTGCAAAAGGAATTCAAATGCTACCTGTGGGTGGTTTAGCATGTGGATTAGCATGTCTAGGTAACTAACATTTGTAAGGTTGAAAGTTGTTGTTTTTTTAAATGGTAGAAATCAGTCATCTGGCTACAGTATTAATATTAGGCTTTTTTTTTTTTTATAGTAAGTTAATGTTACTGCATGATCAGTTGTTGAAACCCGTAGTTTTATTATAGAGTGTTCAGTGTTTAACAGTAGTTACCAGAACATGTAACTTTAGAGACTTTAGAGGTTAATTATATTCTATAAATTAAGACCAATATGTTTGTTTGTGGAAAGGTTATCTTGGAAATTATATACGTTTTACTTTAACTAGGTTCTTTTCAGAAGCATGCCACCTTAGGAGACCAAGAATGTAGGAGAATGTTCCGGAGTCTCCATGAGCACCACATCATTAGTGAGGTAAACACCGGCCCATAAACAAGCACAAGCCTATCTCTCAACCTTCAGAAAGTTGGGAATGGAGTAGCTGAATGGTGTTTAGGTAAATCTCAAATGTTTTAATAAACATGTTTTTGTTCCATTAGATACTAAGCAACTCAAGGAGTTGCAGACTTTGGACAAACTTGTTGGACATCCACCACAAGAGAAGACTGATGTTGCTGGTGAGAAAGAACTTTTCCTGGCATGCACTGGCCCGTTCTTCTAGCCCTTACATACAGCAAGTAACCAATTTTCCTTTAAAATTTTTTATCTCCTTTTTGACTGATTATTTTCACTGGAAGATTGTCACAATGCTGTGGCCTTTGTGTCACTCCTGTATAAATCATATTTTGTGTTGAGCAGTGTTACACTACTCTTCTTATCTTTGTCAGGTTTTATGACATTTTGTATCATTTAGTGTCTTGATTTGCCAAAATTTGCTGGTGTTTATTCTATTGTGTGAATTGTACATTTATTTCACTGTATGCTGTCAACTGAGGAGTTTTCATACGTTCAATAAAACTATATTATTTCTAATTTGTTTCATGCATCTTATTTATATCTGATTTTAATCTCATTGTGATCTTATATATAACTCATTTGCTTCTCCTTCAAATGAAGTTCTGTTTCTCATGTACTGTACATCTCAGATTTCTCAAATGTTTCTCAAAAGTATGTCTTGCTTTGTGTCTCAGTTATGTCTCTTTGTTTCTCCTAAGTGGGGTTTAGGAGAAATAGAAAAGACAAGGTCAAGCTTGTAATGAGACAGCTCAATTCAGTCTCATGAAACAAGAAAAATTTTTGCTATGGAATAGGTTGTAAGAATTTATTGTCTACGCTTAAAAAATACCTCAACCCTAGCATCCTTCATACAGTAGCGCCAGTTGTTGGAGCTTGGTTCTTGTTTTCACAAAAAATAAACCACTTTAAATTATTTGATTAAAAGCAAATAAGACAACATAGCCACCAAATGTAGCCTTGCTATCCCTTATCTGCATGATAGATTATTATATGACAGTGTGTAGACACCAACCCAACAATTTGTCACATATCAATTTAATGTAATGCCTGCAGAATCAAACATGATAGAAACATTATGAATTGTCACTAGAAAAAAATCATGACATTAAATTGAATCATCATTTACTTTTTTCTTTCCTTCCTTCTTTTTTTCTTTTTACAGACAGACAAATTACCACTTCTGACAAAAGTCACAATGGATACTGTAAATGTAGTTTGTTTTCCAAAACTAATTATCACCTCATATGCATGTGCTCTCTGCTTGTGTGAATTCTTCACTAGCTGTCCTTGATTACAAGCTGACAGAAAACAACCTTCAAACTTTGCTTCAAATGCAGTAATCAGAAACTCATTGAGGTGTTCAAGTCAAACCGGGACCTGTGGATGAAGGCCTAAAATTTGGATGAATGGTCCAAATGTTTTAAAGCAGGCTGTACGTCTAGGAATGACTCTAAAGTGGCTCAGAGCCCATTGCAGTCGATCCTATGAACATTCAGCGAGTGGAACTGTACACACAGTACACACAGCGAGTGGAACTGTCATTTAGGAACACAACTTGCACATTACGGGAACTCTTCTGGAAGTTCTTACCTTGCTGATTTCCACATATTTGGGCCATAAAAGGAGTTCCTGGGAGGCAATTTCAGCCGGCAGTCCAATCAAGGCTCAGGCATACTGAGAAAACTTTCTACCTTGATGGTATCCAAGTGCTAGTGAAATGCTGAAAAAATTTGCATAATTGTGTTGTTATTATGCACAATCCAAAAGTCCCGGTTTGACTTGAACACCCCTGTATCTTACATTTTCACAGTAGTAAAATTGCTGAAGCTCTACTATGTGTGTATCTCTAATAGAGTGGGACCATGCTGCATCATTAATAGGCATAGTCATATGGTGTTTGTTCTGTAGGCTATAACCTGCAGCAATTCTTAAATGGTAGCATAATTTATACAAAATAGACGGATTTACAGCCACATAATATATCGTAGCTGCCATAGAGTTCATTCAAATTCTGCCAGAAAATCTACACTATTTATTTCTCTCTTTCTTTCTTTTTTTCCTCTCTTTCATTCTCTGCCTAAACCTGTTATGATGGAGATAAATCTGCCAGGCATCTAGGCCATATGCAAATGCAGCTATTGATGGCAGACACGCCCTTGTAGTTTGATGTGAAGCTGCTCTTCTGGACAACAATAAAATGAAGATTAAAACAGAAATAATACTAATCACCAGTGATGGTTAATGATGATATTAGATATAAGGATATGAGATGTAAGGAACAAACTCTAATCAACTCGATTAATCTATTCAGTTCGAGTGATGTACTGTATGATACCAGGAGGTCAGGTGCAGTAGTAATGGTACAAGACAAATTCTATCATGTTTATAATAGCTATAAAGCTCTACTAGATTTATATCAGTGGCATAGTGGATAAGTGGTTAGTACTGCCGCCTTGCACCTCCAAGCCCGGGTTCAATTCCCGCATTGGGTCTGTGTGCATGGAGTTTGCATGTTCTACCTGTGCTTGGTTAGTTTCCTCCAGGTTCTCCGGTTTCCTCCCACAGTCCATTGGCCTCTGCGGTTTCTAGTTGGTCTACAGAGGTTCCTACTGTAGATGGATGGATGGATTCATGCTGTGTGCATTTTTTTCTCTGACCCTTGGTGATGCAGTTGAGCATGCTTCAACAAAGATTCTAAATACCTTTCTTTTAAAAAGGGACAAGATAGCCCTGCTAGCTCATTTGCTCATCACCATCCAGTTCAATTTAATTAGCATGCTCTGATTAACTCAGACATTTAACATTTTGCAAATATTTTCTTTCATTTCTTTTTGGTGATGTGGGTTAAATATAATTAGTTTATTACATATTTACTAGTTTAGTGTGCAGTCCTGATAAAAAAGATAAAGGGGAAAGAAACACTAGATATTGCTTTTTTTCACAGGACACCATGATTTTGTCATGAGACATTGCAGAATAATTATTTTTAATTATGTTGATTTGTACTTACTGTAACTTCTTATCCTTGCTTGACACAAATCACTGTGTTTCGCAATTGGGAAATGGAATAAGACTCGCAGTTTAATTAACCTCACTCATGAACCTTCATGGTTAATCAGAAAACAATAGCTGTTCACTCTTAGAGTGAGAAAAACAGAGAGATAGGTATATGTGCATTGGTAAAGCATGTGCATAATATTGTGTATGCGTGCGTGTGTGTGTTTGAGAGAGAAAGAGAGTAAAGGCGGCACGGTGGTGTAGTGGTTAGCACTGTTGCCTTGCACCTCCAGGGTCCAGGTTCGATTCCCGTCTTTGTATGCATAAAGTTTGCATGTTCTCTCCGTGCTTGGTGGGTTTCCTCCCTAATTGATGTTCCCAAATTGCCCATAGTGTGTGTATGTGTGTGCCCTGCGATGGATTGGCATCCTGTCTAGGGTTTAACCCACCTTGTGCCCTAAGTCCCCCGGGATACGCTCCAGGTCCCCGCGACCCTGAATACAGGACAAAGCAGTATAGCTGGTGAGAGAGAGAGAGAGAATGAAAAGAAAATGCTATTGTCTGCTATTTAAGCAATATCACATGAGAGCAAGTGCTGTTGTGCTGGATATCAGCACAGTTGTGACGCCTTCGTAGGATATTCAGCACAACAGCATGACCTTGGGTGTTTTATTTATATTACCTTGTTTGTGTTTATTTATTTAACCAGTTATTTGCTCCACTAATACATATCCATCCATGCCTGGCAGAACTAGCTTAAAGCTAATGACTGAGAGTTAGTGTAATTACCTGGAGTAAATGTCATTTTAAACCCTTACCCGTACTATGTAGCCAAAAGGTGTGGAGAATTAACAATGGACGTTATTTTACAATCCTGTGAACACGAAGTGATACATATAGTTAAATGTTCCAGCGCTGTTACCATCTGTTATCAACACTTGAATGCCTCTCGTCCAATCAGATTGCTCGGTCCGAAGACTGTTGTATAATACTACTTAATCCACAGCGTAGTTGAATTCTTCAATCTGATTGGTCAGAAGGTGTTAATATCGGCATATATCAGCAGTAATTCTAGCTCTAAGCAAAATATAATGATAATACAGTACATGACCTATTCATTCATTGTTCCATTAATGTTCATGTGTGCAGTATTAAAGCTATAAATGCACATTATATATACAGTGGAACCTTGGATTACGAGCATAATTCGTTCCAGAGCGGGCTCATATTCCAAAATACTCGTAAAACAAATTTTATTTTCCCATAAGAAATCATGGAAACTCAAATTATTCGTTCCCCAGCCCAAAAAAAATAAATACATAAAATAATGAATACAAAATATGACGTAAAAATAAAACAAATTAACCTACTTATCCTGACAGATAAGTGTTTACGTTTATGCGTGCAGGCGCTGTGTGTGTGTGTTTGTGTGTGTGAGGCTAAAGTAAGAGGAGGCTCTTACTTTCAGCCCCTCCCGTCTCCCCCTTCTCATCTTACACAGTAAACCTTTTTCCTCTCTTATTTGAATTTCACACAAACACACACACATACACAGACATTAACGGAAAAACTGTTTTGTCTGAAAAACTAGCAAGGAACATCGCTAATGACACTCGTGTGAGAGCATACTAATGGAATCACTACTGTAAAGTAAAACAAACAAACAAATGAACCAGCACTTCAGAATTCTGCATGCGCAGAATCGCGACAGAGCAGTGTTTCTGTGTAGAGCAGAGTGTGTGTGTGTAAAGCAGAGAGGGGGTGCTTCATACACACTAAAGGCGAGAGAGGGAGAGAGAGACAGAGAAAGAGAGTGTGTGAACCGGCACGTTGTCAAATTACGCGCGCACATACATAACGACAGGCTGAGGAAGAAAATGGATTTTTAACCTCTAATGAGACTTTCTTTTGCTTTACACGCGTGCACACACTTGTGTTATAAGAAACAGTACATGCGCGCTGTACACACATGCTTACAAACACAAAATAAAATATGTTTTACGTGCACACACGTGGTCACAGTGTTATAGTAAACAGTACAACGGATGTTGATTATACCAGTGAGAGACGCGCACTAAGACCCAGCAGGGGAGACGATTACCCACAATTCCGCAGCAC
>JAOVVA010000009.1:3474010-3499455 GCA_028565275.1 Leiocassis micropogon | reverse complement strand
AGGTTTCGCTGTATACAGAATACAGTATATAAAATCATTTTAGTAATTTAGATACTATAGTGTGTGTGTGTGTGTGTATATATATATATATATATATATATATATATATATAGTATAAAAGTTTATACATTTGCTGTTACTTTTGGTGTTTTCAAATAACTTGCAATGTGTGAGTGTTTGTATTTGTGCTTTGCGATGGCTTGACACCCCATCCAGCATGTACAAAATAAGCAGTCTGGAGAATGAGTGTTGTTCCTTCTGCTCTCAGCTTTTCCTTTAAATCTTTTCAAGTGACTGCTGATTCACTTTTTAACTTTTTGACATTATGCTTTGAACTGTTGCATGGCTCACTTGTGTAGAAATTATAAATTAATTCCATAAACTTTCAACTTGCATCTTTTCGAAATAAAAAAGTGTTTGAAATCGTATTTCCTTTCATTGTATAAATGTTGATGTGGTAGAACTTGACTTAATGTCAGAGCTTTACAACAGTCAGTATACTCAGGCAGGAATCAAATCCGGACCATGAAGGTGCAGTACTAACCACGGAGCCACCGTGCTGCCTACAGCCAATATATTATTTGGATAATTCATCATGTTGATGAAATACAGACAACAAAACAGACATTAGGGATAACACAAACTAGATAGCTTTGTAGAAGTCAAATGTGACAATAATAATTGTTAATAATAATAATAATAATAATAATAATAATAATTATTATTTATAACAAAATGTAATCATTGGTAAATTGTGGTTGTATAAATGAAATAAAACACAAATAAACCAGGTGTGATGTAACAGAAAAAAAAAAAAAGATTACACACCATAGTTTATTTTTACATAAACTCAGGTTAATAATTTTTCATTCCTAAATTATTAGGAATACTGAATTCCTGAATACTGACTATACTGTAGGAAACTGATAACTATGAATAATATGTCCAATGAACAACCTAAGACTCCTAAACATTTAGGAGCAATTTAAAGTGAAACAGACGTCCTTATAAAGCTGTACTGTAACTTCTGGAACATCTGATCTGTTCTCAATAACAAAATTTTATGCTGCTGTGAGCTCCTTTGAGCCCCTAATCCCCGCTGACATGCTGTATGATATTTCTTTTTTCCAGTGTTATTGTTTCACTTTGCTGACACAAAGAAAGAGATAGGCTACTTGGAAAGTTTGTAGTAATTCAGAGGACCTTGCTTTGTTAAGAACTGAAGCCTACTGTATATAGGTCATCATTTATTATTTTGTGTTATCTCACTATAAACAAAATGTCGACATTTTTCTTAAGACAGGGCTTAAGGTCCAACATGCAGCCTAGGTTCCACTGTACATGTAGTGATAGAGTTAGCATGAGCTGACTAGTTTCTGCATGCCTTATTGCACAACTAATGAACTACAATGAGACAGATAAACAGTTGTTATCTCTTTTGTGCCTTCATATGACACTTGTGCATTTTCAAGCCTTATCATTTAATTTAGATTTTTGATGAAGCCATCTTATTATCTCAAGAAAAATAAATTATTTTGTCATGGTTTGTTCATTAACTTAATTTTTAGTTTATGCAATGCCTTAACTACTGTGCTATCCCAGACCCCATTTACTGATGCACATGGGTGGTGAAGGCTGGCCTGTGAGGTTTGATCTAATAGAAGAGATACTGTAGCTTGAATTAATGAAAGGGTTAATGCTGGTTGTGATAAAGGTGTCAGATCAGCACAGTGCATCACTGTTTTGGTGGTAAAAGGGGAAACCTACTTAACATTTGGCAGGTGGTCATAATGTTATGGCTGATCGGTGAATAATCCTCACACTTGAATCCATTAGTAATCCAGGAATCACGACAAAACCACAACCACACCAGAATCCAGTCCAGACATTATTATATTCCCACTCACCTGATTACTGACTTCACCTGTTTCCTGTTAAACCCTCATTCAGTTTAGGGCATAAGTAGAAGCTCATGTACACATTATACCATTTTGCTGATTCTTGTGTGCTCCTCGAGCAGTGTTTTTTTATTTATGTTTTTATTTATTTAGCTAGTTCTGTGACATGAATACACAAAAAATGTTGAAGTAAAATTTTACATAAGATATTTAGAGATCATGTCAGCAAATGGGTTTAAGTGGTTAATTTTAGTCAGGTCCTAAATTAATCAAAAGTAAAAGATGTAAAAAAAATAAAATAAAAATAATAATAATAAATAAAAAAAATTAAAGTCTATATCACTTAGAATTAACTAGAAATGACTGACTACCTAGCTTTTCGGTTCCTGGATGATGCTAGTCAATGTTTGTAGGTTTGTTTGCTAATCATTAGCAAAGCATTAGCAAAGAAAAAGGCTAGCTTAGATTCTATTATTAGACTCTAGCCAGTTGTTAGCAAAGTAGCAAAACCACTCAACATTCTTTGTAAAACTAGATATAGATTAAACTCTTGGGCATACAAATTTTTTTTTTTCAATAAAAATTGTTTCCAACAGTTTAGAACACCCACTGTACTTTGAAAATGTGATGGTCCACAAACATTTATTTGGTTATATGGTGTGTTCTCTGTCGTAGCCCCTACCTGACTTCTGATTTTGCTTTTATCTGTTGGTGTAGATCGATAAAGGGTTTGCATTTGTGTTGATTCTAGCTCATATAGATATTTTGGTATTACAATTTTTAGTAGATTATTTAAAAGAAACAAATTATAGAAACAAGTGTATATTTCACTAAGAAAATGTCACTCAAAGTTAAAAATACTTCACATTACTCTCAGTCTGTGCTGTCAGTGAGTCCTCAGAGAAATACCTTGACAGCTAAAGGGAAAAAAACAGCTAATCAACATCTAGTCATTATCTACAGAGTCCCAGGACAGTTATTATTCCAGCATGACTCATTAGGTTATCTATCTTTAAATCATTTTACATTCCATGAAAGTACTTTAAAATCTGAAAAAGTGATCAGCAGTAGCAAAATCAATATTGCTGCCCATGCTGCTTGGTTTAAAAGACCAGTGTAGTGGTATTGTTATAGTATCCTCTCTACGTTGACCAGTATGACTCTCTGAGTCGTCCACTTGCCTCCACACAGTGACCCACTGCTATTTCCAGTCTGATCCACACCCCATCCACCCACTGAAGCCCTTTTTATTCTGGGGGAAACATGGGGGTGGTGCGGCTATTCTAAATGTCCATCTCTCCCTCTGGAGCAGGCATGACAATATCACTGTAATTGATATTTACTGAGTGTCTGCTAGTTCATTTTGCAGTTAATTTGGTAGTGTTTGTGAAATAAATGGGAGAGGAAGCGGTAACATATGGGCACTTTTCGCTTGTGTGTGTCTGTATGTGTGTGTGGGTGTACGGGTGGGTGGGTGCACATATGGGAGGGGGTGATGTGCAGATTTTGATGCTGGATCACTAGAAAACTGAGACAAGCCTTTCTAGACTGCATCAGCAATAAAGGCGAGAGCATCCATCTTCATTAAAGCCTGGGGGGACAGAACAGGAAGGTGCCTTACACACAGTGTTTAGAGTCTCTCTGCAGAATTTACCTTCTGCCAAAATTATTAAAACACTAAATTACAGAAAACATGCAATAGGCAGTACAAATAATTATAATAAAATCAACACATTTAAAAAAATCTATTTGGTCCAATTTTAACAGACTTTGGAACCATTGATCTTTTCTTTGCTGTTTCCTTTACCTTTTTTCTATGTGGAATTTGCTATTCATTTATTATTAATTTGCTATTTGTTGTGTGTGTGTGTGTGTGTGTGTGTGTGTGTGTGTGTGCGCGCGTTAATGAATAGCCAACTGGAATATGTAGTCAGGTATTTAAAAATGTTGATTTGATTCTCATTCTTACTAGATTATCAGTAAGAATAATTTCCTTAGGGCCCTTGTAATCTTGTATATTTTTTAAAAAAGGCAAACATACACCTTAAGCTAGTCATTTCTATGTCTAAAATCTAATCTATTGTTTCCTGCTCAAAAACCACCTATATTTATGCCACTGTAGGAAAAGTGGTGTTCTGCTTGTTATGTTAAACATGCTGCATAGCCAGACAATAGTATTTTATCAAAAAAAAAAAAAAACTATTTTATCCTCAACATCACAGACTCTTTACTAGATTAGTGCTGTTTTATTTATTCAGTCGAGCTCCCCAGACATGAGCACACCAACTAACAGCGTTCACCCCAACACCCCCTGACAATCCCAATGGAAACCTTTTCAGACAAACCAAATTTAGGCTACATATTGATTTTTACATGCCCACATAAAAGTCTTCAGAATGCAGAAACCCAAATCTCCTGGGAATGGAAAATCTCCCAACTGTTAAGGATGTAACAATGGAAAATATGGTGGTGGTGGAAGCAGTGCAGATGGGCTTTAAAAAATGCCATGGTTTTATCCTGCAAGCCTTCAGAAAGGCCAGAGATAGACGGAGAGACGGTAAATCCCTCTTTCTGCCGCTGCCGCTTTCCTTCCTACGCGATGAAACACAGCCGAGGATTAAACTCTCCCCTGCCAATTCCTCCTCGATGCCCAGTCAATTAAGACTTACAGAGGCCGATAGTGTCCCTTCAACCTGATGCTAATCAAATCTCAGAGACTGGAAATGGTGCTAATCACGGAATAATGTTTCTGCCTACGGTTTTGGAAAATGAAACCTCAGTTTGTATTGCTATGGTGCATTAAACTTGCCAAAACCCCCGCTGTTTGACTATTTTGTCTCAGACAAATATTCTGCTAGTGTTGTTTTACTGGGAGATGAATGGCATTGATGCATTCAGTTCAACAGTACAACACACCACTCTCTCAATGACTTCAAACCAAGTGTGTGGAATTGTTTGTGTTATAACACCCAACAGTGTAGAGTCATTATAATTAAAATTAATCTTGTTGTTTTAGTGGAAATGGACTGACAGCACTGACCTTCCCTTTCAAGAAAAAGAGCATGTGGTATTTCATTTAAGCAAATTTCTAACACTGTATAGGGTAGGGATGTAATCTAAATGGAGTGAACCAACAATATGTACTAAACCTGAATACACAAGTGCAGCTACAAATAAAAGGTGCCCTTTGGTGAAGCTTGGTGTCTCGGTGGTTTGCACTGCTGCCTTGTATTGTACCTCCAGGGCTAGTGCTTCAAATCTTGCCTCCGGTCACACACAAAGACCGGATGTGGAGGATGTGGAGTTTGGATGCTATCCTTGTGCTTTATGGGTTTCATCCAGGTGCTCCGGTTTCTTTTAATAGTCCAAATATTTGGAATATGGTAAATAAATCAATGAATCTGGTTTAGATTAGAACATTTCTATACAGCAGGACTAGGAAATTTCAGGACACAATAAATAAATTAAAGAAGAAAAAAAAAAAGAAATTGGGCGAATGGGTGTTTTTTTACATTCATTGGATGAAAAAGTCAGGAAAAAACACATTCATAAATGTGAATGTTACAGCAATATATTTTTTGTATTCAAATAGCACCACATAAAGAGATTAGAAAATATCTAACCAGAGACTTCAAACTCTCTGGTTTAGGCCATACCCACTTTGGGGGTTAAATTGAAATACAAATACCGCTGCAAATACTGCAGCGCTTAACAGACAGACGGTATAATTTCATTATGTTCCTTATATAAGTAGGAATATGTAGACCTTATGCCAGTAGAGAATACATTATAAAACAAAATAATACTATATTATGCTTAATAAGTATGCAAAGTAAGAAGTTAGTGAATAACCTATACATTGTTGGAGCTGCTTTTAATTGAAAAGAGATCACTGCTGATAATGGTGATTAGGGAAATCAGAGAGATGTGTTTTCAGATTGCAATTACATATGCTACACATTTTAGGCGTATGTGTTTTTTTTTTTCCACTGGATACAAACATGCATATTAATTATTCTATAATACACTAAAGCAAATATTTGTGCGCTTGTTAATCTCCTTCTGACACACAAACTGCCATTAAGGGAAGCACTGGGATTAAACCTGCATTAATTACCAGCTCCATTATTCCATTCTTATATGCTTAGGATTCAGTCCTGGTCCTAATGAACTCTTGGCTGCACACTGATTAAAATGCAATGAAATTTAAAATTGTAGTATTGTGCCTTTTAACGGCTGCTTCGGCGAATTTCTGAAGCTTATAGCAGTCTATGTGATTGAACTGCACAATTCAGGAACCCAGGGGAAATGAATGCTAGCAATAATCCCAATGAGAGGACATGGCATGATTGTGTAAAAAACTACCTTTTGTCTTGCTGATTTCTCTTCGGTCTGTATACAGGTCAGATAATCATTTGGGCCAGAACATCCAGCTACACAATGGCACAATCTATTTCACCTGCAACACATTTTGAATCAGTTTGTTGAACATGCATGGAGACGAAACAGAAGTTTTGTAGAGATGTTGAGCGTTTGCTTGGACACGCCTCTGTTTATGCACATATTTATGACAATACTTGCATGTGGTACAGTTTATCTGTAAACTCAGAAAAGGCCGATGTTGGTTGCTTTCATGCCACTTCTCATTGGATTAAGAAAGAGGTGTAGCAGCTGTTCTCCAATGAAAGCACTTAGCCAGGCCATCTGGTGGGCCTTGTAAGTAAAAAAAAGAAATTAATAAAAAAATCAGTTTGAGCTGAGGTCAGGAGGAATCTGCATTTTGAACAGCACAAGCATAAGATGAGCAGATAAGCTGCAGTAATGCTAATTAGTAGTTAGCAACTTAGTACAGTACTTAGTAGTACTTAATAGCTACTTGCAGTCCCACAGACCAATGACGTGAGGGCCAAGGCTGGACAGCTGTAGCCTCTGCTTGAACAAAAGCTAGCAGTAATTAAACAATGAATTAACATGACTTACAGTTCATTAACTGTATTTATAATGTTACTGTTGAATTATCTATTCTTAATGCTCTGAAGATGTTTCCATAACAACGCTGACTGAGTTGCTACAGTAGGCGTCTCCCAGGTTTATATTAATGCCCTTGTTCTATTGTACTGTAACAAGACACTTAACTTCAACAGATACCAAAAACATACTGTAATTATTAATATGGTAAAAAAAAAAAAAATTTTAAGGTTTATTTAGCATGTTTGGAAGAAGTCTCTAGTGTCAGGACTTTTAAAATGTTTTCTGACAGGAATGTATTTAGAACCGATTGTCCCTCGGATTCTCTATATAAAGCTGCGTGACATGACGCTTCAAAACAGAGTAAATAAAGAAGCTGAAGAGTAAAGAACTGGTAACAGCAGTTATATCATAAGTGATCGTAGGAACACATTCACCTACTCATCGTCTATAAAAATAATGTAATATAATGTAACTATTGTAACTACTATAATGAAATATAATGTAACTATTAACATACTGTATAAAAGTATAGTAAAACATTTTCTGGCATGAAATATAATGTAACTATTAATACATAAAAGTGTAGTAAAACATTTTCTGGCATAAAAATAATCATTCGTTGTCACTTTATGTCTCATGAACACGATTTAATATTTAATTTAATATTTCCATCTTTTCCCTTACACTGTATACCTTTTATACTTTTCCTTATATTTTATTACATGGGACCTCTACTCAACTATGGCTTTCATCTGTGCAAGGGTTTCTACCCATTGAGAAGCTATGTGCATGTTACCTGAAACTACATGGCAGAAAGAAAGAAAGAAAGAAAAAAATCTGTGGTTTTTTTTTTCCTCATATGAGTCAAGTTATTGGCCTGCATCAAGCAAAGACAACAACTAATGATACTGCAAATGTACTGAAATTACAGCAATAAAAGAGCTATTTTATTGACAACTGAAAGCATAGGGCTGAAAAAAATAAGGGTTGGAAAAAATAAGAAATTACTGTAATTGGAGATCACTTAAACTCTCAGTAAAGTTGCCTCAAAAAAACGATAATAGAAATCATAGCTATGTTTAGTAGTCAAAGTAATAGCATTTTCACACGAATGATGTGACTAAACAGCTCTGTGGCCATAAGTAAACCAATTGTTAGTGTGATTATTCAGAAAACAGGCTTCAGGTTTTCAGTCTCGGGAGCATTGACAATTTGGAGCGATGAAAAAAGACTGTGGGTGCATCAGGATAAGAAGGGAAACGCATGATGTGATGCATCCATCATGCGTAGTGTCCACTGTACAAGTCTCTGGAGGCAGTGTTATGATATGTGATTGCTTCAGTTGGTCAGGTCTAGACTCAGCCACATTATGTGGCAATAAAATGAAGTCAGCTGATGACCTGAATGCACTTAATGACCAGAGTATCACATTAATGGAGTTTTTCTTCGCTGATGGTGAAGGCATATTCAAGGACTCCAATTGTGAAAGAGTGGTTCTGAGAAATCATTTTCACATGTTACAAATTACACAAATTACACACTATAATCAAAGCTAGTCTGACAAAATATTAGTATGTGACTATTTTTTTGGCCAGGCAGTGTGCGAGACCATTAAAAAAAAAAGTTCTTTTTTTTTTTTAGTTCTAGAGCAGGCCACAAAATTAGCATGTATTTGTCTTAACGATGCGCTACTACTGAAGGGTAGAGAGTTTAGCTGTTACATAACATGCAGTTCTCACTAAGTGGCAGATATTTATTCAAAGTGACCACAATATATCTTTCAAAGTACTTTAAAAAGAAGAAAGGAATCAAGATGAAAGGAGCTGAGGTCCTCTTGACCTTATCGTGCTTCAAATTCAAGGACGAATAATTTCATTACTGCTTTTATTGAACATGCCATGCTTTTACCCAGTGGAGTTAGAGGTTTTGAGGTTGGTGTGTGTAGTGAAAGGGAAGGAGAGGGAGAGAGAGAGAGAGAGAGTTTACCTGTGGGTTCTACTACAATTGGTCTTAATAGACAACAAATTGACCTTGAACATATCATTCTTACAAAGCGGTCTGTACCAAGTACTCAAGAACTCACTAAAAACCTTGAATGATGTAAGAAAGCCAATGAGGATCTAATCGCAAAAGAACACCACTGTCACTGTTGCTTTACACGGATGTGTCATTTCATCATGGACGTGTGTTCCCGGGGAGAGCTGTGCTGGCTGGACTTCCACATTGCCATGCAGTATAATCACAGCTCGGTGGTAATTAACTTCTCCATTTAGCCTGCAGCTAGAGAACAGAGAGGCTTCCATTAACAAAGTCAACACCACGCAGGTGCGCTGTGTTTCACTCTGACGCTCAAATGAGGGAAATCAAGGAGAAAAAGTTGGATTTACTAGCCACCAAAAAGGAAACACAAGAGCCAGTGCGCTCTGTTATAGAGCCAAGAAGAGTGTGAAGACTCCTTTATGAAAGAGTCTTATGTCTTATATGTTTTTTTTATATTGTGTTATCTTTGGAATGAGAGTGCATCTTAACTTAATCTGGAGGTGGATCATATTTTAGCTCTTCTTCATTCTGGACCAGTGTCATGTTTGTTAATGAGCACTTGGGCCTACGCTGCCAAAATCACATTTGCTCAGATTATTAAGAAATACAAGGAGTCTAAATTACAGTGGCAAGCAATTTGGTTACTATGCGTTTCCACAACGGGGAAATTTCAGTATTCAGAAGGGACCGCCCACATTGAGATCTGTCCAGTAGACACATTCAAATATATACTGTATACATTTACTGTATGTTTTAGTCATTTTTGTATTTAGTTAGAATCTAGATTATCCATTCTAGGTGTGAATGTAAATTGAAAGGCTTTTCAAATATTAAGCTTTTTCTTTCTAGTAATAAGGAGTTAAATTCTTCCTGGAAAATGAACCACAACACAAGGCTATTCGAGTGACAAAAAAAAGGAGCATTCACATACAGATTTTATTTTCATTTCATTGTTGGATTCAGAAATCGTCACACTTCGCAAGTGCATGTGGCTTCCTGAGGGTAGAACGAATCTGGCAGGTTAGATATTATGTACATGTGGAGTAAATGCACATCACAAAATAAATTACTTAATAAATAAAAAGCTTTAAAAAAAAACAAACAAAAGAAAAAACATAGTCAGAGGAATGCCATACACAGGAGAGAACTGTCTCTTGGGCTCAGCTTTTCTCAGCACTGGAAGCTCAGAAGCTGAGCATACGTGTCCATTTTTGAACCACTGAAAACGGTTTCATTTACAGACTAGCACTCTGGCTTAAACGTTCGTACGTGATAAGCGATTGATTTTTCATTATTTTATTTTTTTTTTACAATGGCTTTCTGAACAGCATAATATTAAATAACCATGCTAATCGAGGACAGACCTGGGAATGCTGCCAAAAAATGGGAAGCGATTTCAAGGTCAAGGTTCTCTTTCTGTTAGGATTTTTCCCCCTTATGAAAATTTCAGCTCACCTGTTTTAACCCACTTCCATTTGCGCAGGTTAAACACACCTGCTAAGGGTCAGGCACAAGCAGCTGTCAACTGCTACCTTCATTATAGTTTCACTCACGTGCAGAATGATCCAGTGTGACATTTTCCGGATCTTTTTTTTTTTTAATTTTTTTTTTAAGATCCAGATATTTAATGTTTCAAACAGAGAAAAGTCACATATTGTCGCTTGGTAATATATATATATTATATATATATATGGATATATATACTGTATATATAAAAACATTTTGCGTGAGCTGGATGCATGAGTGTCTGTAAATAGTTGTGATATGCAGATGAAAAAAAAACAAAAAAAAAAAAACAACCAAAACATTCACAATAGACTGCAATAGAGCATTCTTTCCACTCAACATCTGACACAAATAACTAAGGGCAGGCAATTGCATTAGGCCTGCTCAGCTGGCATTTATTAGTCCTGTATGCTTGACGATGATTCTCTTCCATCATTCGAGCATAAATCCCCTCGCCAACAATTCAGTAATAATACATCTCTATCTGCGGACGCTTCTGTCCTAAATCTCTGTTTTAGCCTGCCGCGCAGACTCGTACAACGATACTCGCTAAGCATCTCTTTAGCATTATGTTTCTCTCTCTACGTCAGCAGGCGCTGAAGATTTTTGTGCTTATCACCAAAAATGTGCAAATCAAACAATTATCTATAATAACTTCAAATCAGAAATCAGTTGGTTCGTTTATGAAACAAAACAAAGTGACACCACATTTTGTCTATTCACAATGTTATAAAGACCATTAAGAGACAAATAATAATAATTAAAAAAAACATTTTGGTTTGCATAGCAAAGCAACATCAAATAGAAAACGCTATTTACAAGAAATACACTTTTCCTTTTTTGTGATTTACATTTCGGATTTCAAAAAGCGAACAAAAAACATTTTTCTTGTTTTTTTTTTGTTTTGTTTGTTTGCTGTTTCCAAGTGATGCACATTTTGTGGCACAAAATGGGCGGGGCGTGTGACGTTTCCGTCGTAAGTTTAGACAAAGAAGCAAAAACCGCAAGCTGAACACCATCGGGAGTCGTGTGTCTGTACATTAGCTTCACAGTTCAGTGTTGGTCTCTGAGGTAAAAAAAAGATCGCCTCGTGTAACACCGGGGGGAGAAGCTCATCGGACATTGCAGGGGTGAACAATGAATCTCTCTTGCGTTCTCTCTCTCTCTCTCTCTCTCTCGTCCTCGCTTTCAGTCGCGTGGGCAGTGAGTAGTCTGGCTTATCTCTCAGGCACGGCACTCTGAAGCACAGATAAATGGAGGTTAATGCATTCTGGACAATTCAGAGCAGGGCTGTAATGATACACTGGTACGACAGTACAGAAAAATATGAAATGGCTACACCATTACTAGTATTTCTAAGCTTTAAATATTATTTGCGTGATTTCAGAACTGGGGTAATTTTCAAAATCGGAAATTAAACTTAATCTTTTAAAATTATTATTCAGCACCAAAGCTAAAAAGACTGCATCATAAAAGTGTTAAAGAGGAAAAAAGACTTTTCTTTGATGTTTTAATGGCCTAATAGTGAAACAGACTTCGTTAGGGTTGAGGTATTTATTTTAGCCTGTAATTATCAAATATGCCAGCTAGCATACATGCTAAGGACATGAGGACATTGAGAACATTCTAATGATTAGCTTAATATGAATAATTTATCATTTGGGTAACAAGGCTGCAAGTTCAACGTGAACTCATCAGTCAATGTCAGGACATCGTAAAAATATATATAATTAAATAATATATATAATTATATAATATAATAATTATAATAAAGAATCAAGAAAGAGAAAATCTTCTAAAAAGTTTAGATGTCGATGGCTAGTACTGTGCAAAAGTCTAGGCATCCCTTCTGTTTTTGTAGCAATTATGTCATGGTGCGAAAACGTTTTATATTTACAAACATTAAATGTAAACAAGGGAGATATTAGTTTTACATTTGCGGGTATTATGCAGCCAGAAGGTAGGAAGAATAAACCATGGAGGTGGTGGAAAGTCCTGTAAACCTTTTCATAAAGTTTTTTTGTTATGTCTTCACTTAATCACCTTTAGACTAACTGTTCTGTGGTTTAATCCCAAAGTGTAAAGTGGAAAATGGAACGCTAGTGTGGTACGTAGGATGTAGAATCCCTTGTTCCACACATTAAGTAGTGCCCTTATTCAGGCATTAGAGAGCGATTTGGGATTCAGCCATGTGTTAGAAACTATTTAGCCATAAACACAATGGTGAGGTGAGTCATGAACCTGTCAGCGCTTTATCGGAAACTTGAGCTCATGTTAACTAGCGGTAGGAAAGATAAAAACACAACCTGGATGATTTAGAGGCAATACGGCATGACTTACAGTAAAAGCAGTTCCTAAACAGGAAAAGTGTTGTTTAAGATGACGACTGGTTTTGTTTATGGCTTTGACAGGCAGCTCCTCATCTAAAGCATCATAGCACATCCTCGGGAGTAAAAGAGTTTACCAGATAATTTTTATGGAGTTTCATAGGTTGTAGTAAAAACTACTATTTATTAAAAGTTAGACAGTCTAAATGTTGATTTACATTGGCCTATTCATTTTCTATACTGCATATTGTACAGTATGTGAGGTCACAAGGGCCTGGAGACTATTCCAGGGAACACTCTGGATAAAGTGCCTACCCTTCGTAGGGCACAAGCACACACTCAATCACACACAGCCTTCAATGCATGCCTTTGGACTGTGGGAGGAAATACCAAAGGGAAACCCACCAAGCACATGAGAACATGCAAACCACTAGAAATGGGTAGGAGAAAATTATTTTAGTGGTGTATTATAATTCTTTTGTGTGGCAATTCATGTATTATATTTCATGTAAAAATTTTAATTTATATTTGCATTTGAGGTGCAAAATTTGAGGTAAAATTTTGCCATTCCTCTTTAATTATACTAATCTTTTCTGATATTAACAGAACCGCAATACAGATTGAATCGGCACATATGGTATCACGATAATATCGTATTGGGTGGTCATTGGTGATTACAATCCCTAAAAAATGCATGCACACACATCAGAGGTGACAACAAGCCACTGTGCCACATAAATGCTGACTTTGTTTAGTTTATTATTGTAAATTTATTATTTTTTTATTATAAATAAAAATGTTTTGTTAAAACATTTAATTCCATTATTTTTTGATTCTTTGTAGTTTTTCACTGCAGGTGAGACTTTTGCACAGTACTACAGTGTATATACATGGTGCTCATGGAATATTCCACACAGTGCATAGGGGTGAATGGGTTCAAGTTTAAAAACAAGGATGGGCAAATGTTCTTGGACACTAAAATGTATAATTTAAGAATTATAACCTACAATTAATGACTCATGGAAAAGGATGCTTCCGGGTTAAGATGTTACAGTAATTCACTCAATATTGCAAGAAATACAATCGCTGATGTATTTTCATTAGTTAATTTAGATTCAGATTTCATTAATTTTATTATTATCACTATTAGTTTATTATTTTAATTAATTTATTATACTTTTTAAAAAATATACATGTAGGTTGAGAAATGTTCCCTATATTTAAAGTGCTATTCATCCACTTAACTAAGCAAGAATCTGATCTGCTTGCTTAGCCATAATAAATACTGATGAGATGAAAGCACAGAACAGAGGATAACCCCAGGACCTTAGAGAGGCAAGAATGCTGTTAAATGAACCGCACGATAATGCGATATTTTTTTTTCCCAACTGAGTGCACATTTAGACACTGAATCTTGTTCGGATGAACATTTAGTTCGCTCACATAGATGTCCGTAGTTGGCGTCTGTGCTGCCTGATGCTCGTCCTGCAGAGTCCCGCTGATCTGTGCTGGACCGTCTCTGTGAGACGCATCCCAGTGTGCCTCTGGAGCTCCAGTTGGCTGCGTGCTGCCGCTCCAGCGTAGACACCACACACTCTTCAGGAGGATCACAGCCCAGAGAACCCCAGGGGGTGTGTAGCCGTGTACCAATGCTGTGCAAGGGCTCCGAGGAAGGAGTTCGCACTGCAGGGGAGACAAATTATGCTCTGAATTGTTATTATGCTCGATGGAAATATTGACCCTTAGGTTCTCTTGATTACTTAGCAACAGATGTCCTGATGCTTTTATGGCTGTGGAAATGTAACTGGCAAACATCTTATTGCCAATTAAAATGTTTACGCAATGACATATAGAAAACCATTTTATAATTTTGGGCATCATCTCAATGCTTTTACCGTGGTCCTTTTGGGTAACTGCCTATTATAAAGACCTCAAGAGTCTGGTTCTATAGACCTTTTGCAGACACTTGACTACCACTAGGTCAATCACAACAGTGGGTGGCAGAAGCACCATTAACAGACATTAGGCTACTATGTATTTTTGTTGATAATTTCGTTTGAGGTGCTAAAAAAGAAAAAAACACAGAAAAACGACCTATTGATTACCTGATAAACTACCGCATTGATTACCTACTGCTTTATCACACAGATAAGAGTAACCTAGCAACTGATAACTTTTGTTCTGTTAATTATTTTTGTACGAAGTATGCTGTGCTGGGCTTTGTAACTTATTCAAAAGAAAAGCAAGTTCGTTAAAATGGATGAAGAAGGTAATAAAGATATTAATTTGCAGAAGTTTGATGTGCTATCATGACGTGATTACTTCAGACGAAGTACAAATATGTGATTCCTCCTGGATTTGTTGCCGTTTGCTAGCGATAGCGTTAGCTCATTCAGTGCGTCGGTCGCAAATGAGACGATGCTACAAAATATGCGGTGCTTTTTACGCTTCAGTAATGATGTGCAGGTAATGTTCACTTATACTGACATTTCAAGCTTTCTAATTAAGAGCATACTAACTGTGAACTGTTGAATCCCAAGTAGCATAAAATGTTAAGTTTTTAACATTTAAAAGGTTAGTGCAATAAAAAGTAGTAGATAAAAAGTTAGTGCGATATGTAGGGTGTACAGTCCCTTGTTCCACAGAAAGTAGTGACCTTGTTCAGGGGTTAGAGAGGGATTTGAGATTTAGCCTTGTTAGAAGCTAACTACAACAAGGACAGCTCAGAGGTAATTCTAAGGCATTTCGGAAAAACCTAGAAGCAATTACTAAGATTACAAACTGTTGCTTAAACTGCCATAACATTAACAGATGTGTTTTCTTGCTGAAATTGTTTCCATGGCGGAAAGACGTCGTAGCTTTTCATAGGAAAACTAGAAAATAATGAGCATGATGTGAAGAATCTTTGATGAGAATGATTGCTATTCTATCCTCTATTGTAAGCTTCAAAGCTATATAGGGTAAGAAATATAAAATATAACAAATATATAACAAGCAAAAGAAAAATACCAAATACAGTATATAAATACCAAATACATATAGTCAACTATGATACTGGCATCAATTTCCTGATCAAGTTACTTACTGGAGGATATATAAGAATTTTACTATGTTTACTGGCTTTACTTTGGTAATTAAGTGTTATGCCTATATTTTACTGAATGCAATAGTATCTATATTTCACAGTCTCATCACATGACCTTAACGTTAACAATCAGACTTTTTCTTTAAAAATATATTGGCTTGACTACAGCCTGTTTAACATTTTTGAATATGTCCTGGGCCTTTGATTTCTCTGTTATTCATTAGGTAGCTCATCTAGCTATATGTTACAGTATATGATCCTCAGCCCTGAACCCGATCTCTGTAGGTAAAATATTTAAATGATTCGCCATGTATTCATTATACTGTTGTCACTCGCATTGACCAAAACAGCACAAGATCCTAAAGCTATTCCTCACCATCTGCAATGTCATCTCTCCTATGAGGTTCAGTCCCTGATGTCTCTACTCGTAGCTTTTGTGAAGGTTGTGATACCCGTTGATGACCCAGGCTCTGAGTCGCTAGAAGTGCTCCATCTATGGATCCAGCGCCGCTTGATTGGGTTCGGTGAGAGTAAGGATGTCCTGTGGATCACAGACCAAACATTGGAATAAAGAACATCTACTGGGACGTCTCTTCACAAAATTCTAACAAGCACATAATAAGCATGCAGCGTGTTGATGAGCATGCCAAGTCAAGAGTGCTTGGTGCTTTGCCATATTGTCCAGGTCCCAACACTGCAGTGGTTGTTCCCTGTAGGACAGGAAACTAAACTCACTGTTGGTTGATACCGTTAAAACTGACAAAGTCAAACCGGGTTATACTTTGCCAAAACTCCATGCTTGTCCTGCAAGGTCATTCTCTAAGGGAGGGAGGAGTAAATATAAAAAGACCTTTAGAGTGAGAGGGAGGTGCAGTGTATGCAATCTGAGCAATGCAGCAAAATTCGGGTAGAGAAAAGTGCTAAATCAGATTCATATACCCCATAGATCAACGATGCCTAGTGTCAAAGCAAGGAGGCGTACAGTTCTATCATGACTGGGAAATGGTACGGGAGCTAAAGGTGGTCCCCCCCCCTAACTACATCTTCTCTGAACCATCCTTTTCATTTAAATGCAAGAATCTTTGTGATTACACAGCCATGCAATTTCCAAAATGATATACAAGTGTGATTTGAGATGAGCTTATGATTCTGAAACCACATAAAAAAAAAAAAACATTTTATCCTGACAAGGGGAATGCTGTAGTTGTAAATACAGCAGTTGATGCAACTAACCACAGTGTACTTCTGAATTGACCTTAGAATTTGAATACATTGACATCTATTTATCTGGAAGTCTGTTTTTTGTGAGTGCCTACAGTGGGTTATGAGAAAGGGAGGTGGTGGGGGCTTCATGGTGAGAAACCCTTCAATCATCCATCCAGTTTTGACTTGGAAATTAAAGAGCTCAAATGAGATGTCAAGTAGGAATGATTGCTTCCATCTAACCTGAATGCCTTTAGTGACTGATACAGCATTCCTTTTTTTCTCTAATATGAATTTCACTGCCATGTGAAAGCACCTACTTTTTGTTTTAGACCCTTGTTAACAATTCACAGAAATGTGTCACCGTAAAAAAAAATCCTTTAATGGTCTATGTGAGACAAGGATAATGTTTGGATAAAAATGGAAATCAATAGCATTTTACTTCGAACCATGTGTATTTCAGTTTTGGTGAAAAAAAGATAATTTTTTATACCCAGCCAAGGAGTAAAAGAGCTGATTGGATATAATAAAATGTGACTATAACTGCTATATATTTGTTACGGCAAGTGTACACAGCCTTGTTTCCCAAAAGAATTAATGCAATTTCTTGGACGACTGCGGTTTGCCAATGTGACTGTTCGAGTGTGTGATTCAATAGTTCTGTTCACCTGTGATCGCTCCTTCTACAGTTTCCAGGCTGCGTCCAGGGGAATAGTCTATTCCACACAGCTGTCGTGACAACTCATAGCCTTCACTGTCTCCCTCTTCATCTTCTCCTTCGGTCAGGATGTCTGAGCCCAACGTACTGGACACGTAGCCCATGGGAGGTCCCGTGGTCTTGGGTGGATGGGAGCTGCTTTTCAAATGCCTGAAAGTAATACAAAAGTAATACTTCCTAAATCTGAATCATATTACTATGCCCAACCTGCATGCTTTTGTCTTTTTCTTTGCTAAATACCACTGTTGCAGGTCTCTCTATTCCCACAAGTTGGCTCTAATGTTCGGATTTATCAAACTACCAACCATGTGTTTAAATCACATGGGGAAGAAAAGAAGCACCATGATATTTTTCATATATGCATACAGCATCAACAACTGTACCACCTAAATCAATGAAAGGTAACAATTCGTATGTTACCTTGCCATCTCTGCAATCCAATAACACCATGGGCAGTAACGGAAGGGTGGTATCTTTCTATATTTTTTATCAAGTGAGATTATGACCAGTCATTGTAAATTCATGTCTTGCGATCTTCCCAAATCAATAAGAATATAGCCAATTATACTGTAGTACACATGGTAATATTGAGTTATCATTCTCACACATTATCAGCAATGTCAAAAGTGTTTTGCTGTCATTCACCTCTAATGAAAATTCAGCAAATCAAGGAAAGTTAATATCTTTCCATTTTCCCACCATATGATACAAAGCTCAGCAAGAAATTGTGGTGCCTTGCCAGTTCTTATGGCATGGTTAACCACGGAAGTGGATTGCCATCTTTTCAACTTGCATTATAAGGGAATCAGGGTCCATTGATGCTCTGCCATCCTTCCCATGCAATAAGAGCATAAGTCAATCATGGAAGGGTGGTACCTGGCCAACTGTTATCCAATTATTTTTGCTTTCTTGTTCTTTGTCCCTTTGATCCTAGGGGTAGCCACATTTAATTCACAAGATCTGGCATAGGTTTTACACAGGATGCTCTTCTTGTTGTAGCCCTCCTGTTCACTAATGGTGCTTGTGAATGGCACTGCATGTAGTCCCTGGGTAGTATGGCGAGACAGGTTAGGAGTCTTGCCCGAAGACCCAACAATAGTGACCCAGCGGTGGAGAAGCTCTAGCCCCTGACCTTCTGATCAGCAGCCATCTGAGCTACCACTGCCGATCCAAGTATAGCTTGGCCATTCATGGATAAGTGGTACCCTGGCATTTATTTAACCCATTGAGATTATGCTAATTATGCAATTTAGGATGTTCCCATCTCTCAAGCCCAATGACTACATGACTAACTAGGCAAGATTGGGACCTCTCCATTGTTCCCAACCACAAATGGCCTCTTTTTATCCAATGACAGCCTGCCTACTCATAGAGGGGTGGTACTGTATCTTGTCATCTTAATCAGCCATTGACAGCATGACCAATCATGGGTTTAGATCCAAGTCTGATCTAATAACAATGTACTTTCCCAGAACTCTGCAACTAGTGTTTTTTCCCAGGAGATTCATTCATATGCCTCACACACTATATGACTAAAGCGGTTTAAACCCTCAAGAGCAGTAGAAGCTTGGGTTTATGGTGAGCTTATCCATGTCCACATACTATTTCTAGTGTAACTGGCTTCTATGTGGAGAATGTTTGGAGCTGATAGCACTAATTCCATTGGAAGGCTCACACAATAGGCTGGTAATTGGGTTGGTGTGTGTTTGTGGGGGTTAGAGTGAGACAGTGGGCAGTGCCTGTCAGCTACATGTCTGTAATCTTCAGCACAGCTGCCCGCATGTCAACCTCGCTGTGTCTCAGACATGTAGCGTCTCGGTGCGTAATTACCAGCTCTTTTTCCTGTTGTCAAAGACACCGGGAACAGCAACCCAGTCATTACCCCGGAGCTCCAGTCCACCCCACTCTCACTATCACGACAAGATTCTCCCACCATACATTATGCCTGTAATCAATGAAGCTGTTTTTGGAGCTCCTAAAGGTAAGGTGAAGCCTCACGTTTCCCTTACTACAGAAGCTAAATAACGGGTAATGAAATGCTGCAAATGTTGTATTGATATGCAAAAATATCCGTTCTGTTCAGCTGATTGGATCTGCTGTCTGTCACAACACTTACGGCAATAACCAGGTGTATTTCTGAATGGTACATAAATGTCTCATTATGTTGAGAAATACATTTCTGGCAGTATAATTTCAGTCCTGTGATGCTGCAATATTTTTGCCGTCAAAGACGATGATTGTTCTTTTCAATTGCACATGTGCAAATCTTTTTTTCTTTTTCTTTTTTTTTAAAAGTGAGGAAAATTGAAATGGAATGTTTGAATGATGTGTGCAATATTTCAAGGCGATTTATGAATACCATTTATGGAGTGAGGATAAATTACAGTTACATACTGTAAATGCAGGGTTGCCTAAAATGCTTATTTTGAAATGAGCAATCATCTCAGAATTCATGTATAATGGAAGAGTAAAAATTTTACTGTTCACATTGCAGACAGTTTAAAATCTCTGGCAACCTTTAATGATCTTTAAGATGTTATTTATTTATTTTTTTTGTGGATATGCACATTCACTGTCAATAGATTTCATATCTTGCTCACCAGCTTTGCTTGGCCACCTCGTACTGGTAGGCGCGGGTAAGCTCGTCCAGGTGGGCCTGGAGCATAGACTGCATTTCCTCATGATGCGAGGACCCCAATGAGCCAGAAGAACTCTGGCCATAGGGTAAAGCTGCTGGAGATGAAGCCACGCCCCTCAGGGGTGGAGTGGGCACTCGTTCTTCCTCCTCGAGCTCGTCCTCCATGCCCTGGTGTAGGTATGACTGAACAGGGAGAGGCGGAGCCCAGGTGTCGCTCTCGTACCTGTGCCATTGATATATCAGGGGATTTAGAGGCTAGAACCCAGAGACCAGTGATGGCGACACACATTTTGACACATCCTTAAAGATTACTGGGAGTATGTGAGAACGAGCCAGGACTAATTTAAGTAACCTTAGCCTTAACAAAGGTGAAACAAAAGATATCAGCTCACTCAGCAGTGCTGGAGAAGAAACATAACGCTCATTAAGCTCTCTGCTCCCTCTCCTCGCTCTGCTTTGCTGCTCTAAGCACTTTGACTGAGAAGGCAGCTGTGTTGTGTAGCTGGGTCTCAGCACATTTCGATGAACGAGAGAGGCTATCTAGGGGCACCCTGGTGTAGAGTTAAAGCTACCCTGCTCTTTCTTTGTCTCATGAGGTTTCATTGAGAAACAGTTACATTGTGTGTAGTGTTCCATAGCAAAGATGTATATTGCTAATTAAGGTATATGTAGCACAGGTCTTATAAAAATGCCTTTTATGTAAAAATCAGTAAATGTGTGTGCGTGGGTGTGCACGTGCACATTAACCTTACCCTCCTTCAGATCGATGCTCAGGGGCATAGTGGTCCATCTCTGTCCCTGGTAAAGGATTCATGGGTGGTGGAGGAAGGGGTAAGTTGGCCCAGCAGGAGCCATTAGGCTTTGCTGTTTTACCCCCTCCTTTTGATTTCTTCTTCTTCCCATTCTTTCCCCCTATGAAAGGCAGCACAGAGGACATCATCTAAAGATTCACTAAAGCACCAAACACAAATTTTGACATTCAATATGACTCAGAAAGCAAAACCCGATGCTGTCCACCAGTGTGATGCGACATTCACAGCTTTTTATCAGAATTATGCTACAGAAGCAGAACAGAGGATGAAATTCAGGCAAGGGGGAAAAGTGCTCGGCTAATTGCAGAGGTTGAAGGTCAGAGTTGAGCTGCTCCGTATCACATGTGTCTTCCAGCACACGGGAAGAAAAGCCGTAGTCTCGGTGGTTCCTAATGAGCAAGTCTCATTCCCCAGTGGACTAGGAGACTGCTGGGGGAGCTTTTTTATTTTTTCATCACCTGCTCTGCCTGTTCTCCTCTCATTATCTAGCTTTCTCTCGTCTTCTGATGGAGGACAAAGAGCTTTCCTGCAATGTGTTTCTCTTCTGTTCGTGCTGTCATTTGCAGCACACACATCCTTAAGCTTATACTCTGCCTTCTGTAAGCTGCTCATGACACAAGCTCAGTTTGGTGTTTTAAACACACAGTAGATGGGATGAGGGCGGTCAAGGGCGCTGCCTTATAATCCAGCTCTACTCATCTGCATGGCGACAGTGCACTAATTTCATGTCCATGGGTCAAAACACAGAGGAATCCCTGCCTGCACTAATCAAATTAATCCGTGGCATCGGGCTGTAACTCTTTGACATTTCTGGGCTACAAAACTCCCAGGGCTGAGAAGCAAAACACACATTAAAAAAGAAAAACGATTAAGGATGATGTCCTCTGGGTCTGTTTTCTGCAAAGATGTAAATATTACATTGAATCCCTTTTGATCTGGGCACATTATTTTCTTTCCGTTTCTTTTCCCATTTCTTTTCCTAAAGATTTTTTTCTTTTTCTTTCTTTTTTGGCTTTATTGTCTCGTTCGTTTTATTTCCCTTTGGTACTTTCTCTTTCGTGAACCTATAAAATTAGATTAGATGTCCCACGATACAGTATGTTCTACACTCATAATTAGCTGGAAGGTCAAGTAAATTAGAGGCCCTATTCAGCGATGACCCTGAAACGGTGCCAAGGGGCATAATCACTGACCACTTGTCAAAATAAAGTGCATACATTGCAACGTTGATATGGATAAAAGAGACTAGAATGTAAGAATGCAAAAAAATTGTAAGTAAGAGAAACTGCTACTTTACTTCAGGGGAAATACTCTGTGAACAGCATTGAACAGTTTTTTTATATATATATATTTAAACTCATCCTGGAGTCCCCACAGCTCAGAACTGTAAGAAGATTAGAAGATTAGCTTTAATGAGCAAAAGTGTTCTCGTTTAGTTTCCTCCAGCACAGCAAGACTGAGAATGAAAGTGAAAAGGATGCTTTGTGTTGTACCGTTGGCACAGGAACGGTTTTCCGTGAGGGAGTAGCCCAGGCTGGGCATTTCATGCTGTGCTCGCAGCGAGGCCTTCCAGCGTGGCTCGGGACGATCCACTGCCAGCTCGTGGAAGCTGTTGGACTGCAGGATCTGTGTGGTGGCATAGGGGCTGGCATGGTTTCCTCTGCCTGGGCTACTGTAGCCGGTTTTGCCGGCGAAGTCAATGCTGCTGTAGATAGCACCGTCTGACAGCATGGTGCCCGTCTTTTCGCCGGCACCAACAGGCAGTACGTCTGAGAGCGTGAGAGACAAGAGAAAAGGCGACAAGGAGAGGGACGGGAGCAGCGCTTAAGGTCAGTGTGAAGCTTATTAGTGCACCCTGCTGCTGGTGTTCCTGGCTTAAATAAGGTGAGATGAATAAAAGTGATTAGCTAGCAGATTAATTATCAGATGACATGGGATGCTCGGTGGGGGGTAGGGCGGGTTGGGGTGGTTGTTTGACGGATGTGAACGATGAACACATGCTGAGCTGACCTTCAGCTCGGACCAGCACACACTTTCGCATATTTCTACATACTGTAAAGATACACCAGTGTTTCAGATTATTTTGCATTTTGTTGAATCCATATGGATTATGTATTATGGATTTGTATGAATCCATAATCATAGAAACATGAAACATTTTTAGCACTGTCATTTTATGAGATAAGCATATTCTACAATTTGTACAAATATACAACTACTGACGGTAGTCCATGTGACAGTACAGTTTGTCAGCCCACCTCCACCCAGTCCAACACTGGAGTGATATTTTTTGAGACTCTTGTGAGTGTCAGTACAGCAGAGACCTGGATGTTTACTAATGATGCGATCTGATAACCATTCCATAATCGGTCGTTGGTTCGAGTAGATAATCGAACGTTAAACTATACAATTCAATGCTTCTTGCACCCACTGTGGTTTCTGAAAATCAATCCACCATCATTTACTATTAGTACATTCAAAGTACTTTATACATACTGTACACACACCAACAGACGGGACATGATGTGTTTTAGGAATTTTTACCCATTTAAATATATTGGGATTTTTCATAATCGATCCCTTGAACTGTACAGGAAATCAATTGATCACTGACTATAATCAATGATCGTCCTTTCAATAATATTTACCCACCACTCCGCCTCACATATTAATACTCACGAGGAACATGGAATTCAGATTTATGGTCCTGACCCCCTACAGGACGATAATCTTTGTGCCCCTGTTCTCTTTGGAAACTGTAGTATATTTTTCTCTAGAGTTTTTTCTCTATACCCAGTTCCATTTGTTACACGTAAATCTTATTAGGTTTCCTCATATGAGTCTTTGACATGGGATAATATCTCAAAAGCACAATGCTATCGCCATCATGCTTCACAGTAGGGATGGTGCTCTCGCTCTAATGTACTGTGTTCAGTTTCTACTAAGCACTGAAGCTGCAAAGTTAACAGACCATAGCAAATTGATCAGAGTAAAGTGTCAGACATGCCTTTGAGCAAGATGTTTCCGAAGGATTCTCTGCATGCCACGATTCTGCACAAGACTGATTCATGAAGTTTGATTCCTATTTATGTTTCGTGAACTTTTCTTCCATGGATGTTCTAAACGACTGATTTGCTATACTCCTTCTGGTGGCCTTTCTTACCATTGTGATTCATCATGCTCTAAGGTATGATCATGTTCTTGAGAAACTTACATGTGGAATGTTTAAACAATACTGTGTCTTTGTCTATGTGGTATAGTGTTTCCTTGGAACTGGGGAAACCCCAAAAACACAGCCATGCTGAAAATTAGAACTGGCATAATGATTTCTTTTAACCATTTTCCATCAGTATCTAATGACTTTAATGGTATATGGAAACCATTAGGGCAGCTTCCATTAATTTTTTTTTTCTCCAGCAGGAAAGATTTTTCCTCTGAAGTCCCCTGGAAAAAAAAACTTGGCAAAAGTAGACTGCAACTAAGTAAGAAGCAGAAGAAGAGTTTTTCAGTAGGTTACTATCATTACGTAATATACTCATTCAATTACTATACTATACAATTACTTGAATATCTTTACTTTTATATCCCAGACTACTTTATGTTCATGTGCAACAAATTTCAAGTTAAACACTTGGTTTATTGCTGTATCCTGAAAAACAACTTCAAAGGTGGTGAAATCTATTTACACTGTAGGCTTGTAATCGCATAAGTTCTTCTTGTATTCTACAGGATAGTTATTTATCAGACCTTTTTTTTTTAAGACACACATGGATGAAATGAATAAGAGGCATGAAGGACAACTGAATTGAAAGAGAATTTTTAGTGTGTGTGTGTGATCACTTGTCATTTCCACTACTGAGAGACTCTGTGCTTGCTGAAATATTCATAACCCTCATACATGAATTCAGAAAAATATAGTGATGGTGTGCTTAGGGCCCTGAACCTGTGACCTTCTCTCCCTCTTATGGGCTTTGTAGTAGTGATCTCGTCTTTCAGACTCTTTTCTTTGCTGTATTGTAACCTCTTGAGATCTTACCTCCACGACCAAAGTTAGTGAGGTCTTTGGGAGCACCCAAACCACTGTTGGCAGGCAGGCTGGTGGACGGCCAGGAGTCAGCTAGCCAAGGGAGGCCAGGGTCACCGGCTTTCAGCACACCAGGACGACTAGGGCAAAGACAAAAAGAGAGATGTGCATATATATATATATATGCATCTATTCATCCATCTGTCTCTCTCTCTCTCTCTCT
>JAOVVA010000009.1:3462338-3473031 GCA_028565275.1 Leiocassis micropogon | reverse complement strand
TACATACTTATGCATCTTATTCCTATTAGCATGCACATTCCAACACACAGACATGCACTCCTATACTCAGGAGCATACAGATAAAAGCATAGATGTATCATTTGCACCTAAAAGCAACCATGTTTTACTGTGTTTTTTTTGGCTTTTCGGCTTGCTAAGCTAGGCTAATTCAGCTGATGAAGATTCTCACCTCTATAGGGGTTTCTGTTTCAGTCTCACATTGGGTCACTAACCAGCGATATTTAAAAAGTGCTCTGTGAACTTACACAGCAGGAAGGTAGATGAGTGCCTAGGGCTGTCTCTACGTGAGTGTGTGTGTGTGTGTGTGCGGAGAAAAGTGAGAGTGCTTATGAGGGACACTTTCTCTTGGATAATTATCTTTTCACATCCTCTTGAGCTTCTTTCGACAGGAGAATCCATCACCGGCTCTGGGGAGAGCCGTCCATAGCCAGGCCGTGACGATGAATGGAGGAATAAAAAAGCGGCTCTGACACATTAATTGTTTCGGTTAATTCCAGCCAGAGGAGATTTATTAGCCAATCAATCGATACATCAGCTTAGGCGTTGCTCTGGCGCGAGACACTGAGTATCGGAACATCCATCAGGTTCCTGTCTGCTAGGCCGTTAACATCGGCAGTTTCGGCAGAGAGACTCTCCACTGCTTTAGTGTACTGCTCTGAAAGTGCAGCTGATCTGGAAATGAATGCTGAATCATGAAATTGAGTCATACACCATGATGTTCTTGCCCAAGGTTAAAACACATCACAGAGCAGTCAGGCAGAAAAAAGGCCCTGGTCATATCATATATATATATTCTCAGGACTGTTTACTTAGTCGGATATAAATATCAATACAAGCACCACTTACCTTGCACTTCCCAACAGGCCTCTGTCTCCATGCTGGAACGTCACTGCAGGGCCAGCAGCCAGAAAGACACCCCAGAATTGACAAGGAAGGCGGGGGGAGGGGGCGGGGAAGCAAAAGAAGATCCAGCTCAAATTACTGTTTGGTTTCATTCCATCAACATTTAAACGAATCTCTTACTAACTAGATGGCTTACTGACTAAGGTGCCATCAAACCCGTCGGAAGTTAGAAAGGGATGGGACAAATGACCAGTACCTGCACGGGTGAAGGTGAACGACTGGACTGTGAAACAAAAACACACACACATACATACACACACACACACAAATAGACACACACAAACAGAGAATAAAGAGAGAATTAGAATTCTGTACAGGTAAAAGGCAATAAAATGCAGAAGAGAAAGGATGGCGTGTGAGATGGATGGTTTGACGCTTGAACTGACAATGATATTTATGTCTTTCACAGACTTGATTTGAGTGAACTCAGAGGGTGGAGCATGAATATGTGAGAACGTGAGCACATGAGTGGGCAAGCAAGACGCACACCGACTAGACTGCTCGCAGCGAGAGGTTGATCTGAATGAAATTTGTCCCCACGTGAGCTCAGGATCAAAGCCCAGGTGATGGATAAAGCAAATGGCTATTGAATTAGGCAATCACCACCGCACGCACCTAAGTCATCAGACCGTGATGATGGCAATACGTATTATAATGAGTGTAATCCACAGCTACATGCCATAATTACCCCCCTGGGGGAATACCAAATTACATTTCAGAGGCTGGAGACTGTACCTAGAGCTAATGTAGGAACAATATGGGTCACGGTCTTCTAATATGCGCAGCGCAACAGCGTTTCTTTTCCAAATGAGAGTGCGGGAATTGATGGGATTGTGTTCAAGGTTGATGCACACAGGTAATAGTGTAATGCACGTGCGTCAGACATGCTGGCTTTTGTTTAGCGCCGGCTTATGCAATTGTGCATACGCAGACTAATACAACGACAGCTTTAAATAAATTACTAGGTGTGGTTTAACTACAGTAATTTGGTAGTTTTTATTCTGTGTGATCATCACAATGCAGTTCAGCTTACTATGCATTTCTTTCCTTTCAGCTAAACAATGAGAGATGAGGTTTTCACTTGGCTAAAAATAACCATACAGTACTTTTGCGTTTTTTTTTAGCGCTGTCATACTGTACCAGTGACTCGTCCCTAGAGATCGGTGTATACGTTAGGCATGATGCATGGCTTCTCACCAGCATAGTTGCTCAGGCCTTTTCTCTTCTTCCTCCTCCAGTAGAGCCAAGCACTGAAGCCCATGAGAACGATCCAGCACGCGCCTCCCAGGCCTGCGATGAAGGCCGGTTGCTTCAAGACATCCGTGATGCTCCCGCTGCCTTCGTCTCCAGTCATCACATCCTGTAACTCGGCGCCTGGGATCATAAACAGGTGAAAACCCGTTCAATCTTTTCACCATGTTTCCATGTAAACTTTAAACCGTTTTAAACCGTAAAAATTCTTCCTTCACACCCCTATCAAATCAAATCAAATCAAGTCACATCCCATCCCATCGGCAGATAAGGCACACCGATTAAAAGCGCAAGGGAAAATCTATTTTTTTGCTAATACAGTAGGATTATTGTACGACTGTTTAACAGCGTAACAAGCAAACAGAGCAAGAAGATACAGGAGCTCAAAACATAACGCAAAAGAGAAATCGAGTGCTGGACAGAGAACCTCTCTTCGGTTTGAGCTGAAGGACTGGAGATTGACGTGGGGACTCCATCAGGGTTTGATTTCTTGGTGCAGCTACAGCTCTGTGAAATGAGATTCAAAGGCTCGCAACGTGAGTAACACCCCAAAAACACGATCATTAGGGCCTCACAGCACAGCCTTCTCGGTTGGCTGCAAGCGAGTGTTTTTGGCCCTGGCAGTCAAAAGCCGTGGAAAAAGGGGAGAGCGCGGCGCGTCAATACTATTGATTCTGGCTGTATTTATCTGGCCTCATACATCAGCGAGCTTGATAAAATGTGATAAGGCGATAAGCCGCAGCAATAAGACAGTCCGCTATGTTAGCAAAGGCTGCGTTTATTGGAAAGCATTATTGATACAGCCGACATTGTTCTGCCGAATGACACCGGACAGTGTATTAAATGAAAAACTTATCGATTTTTATATCACTGCTTGTTTTTTCAAAAAAAAAAAGGAAAAAAAAAGAGCTTAGCTTTGAAAAGTAAACTCACAGGGTGGTACATAATCTCTAATGGTATTGTTTTTTCCCCCTCTTTTTCTTTCCTTCAGTACAGCATGACAAATTTAGAAATCATTATGTGAGCCTCCGTCTAGTAATGATTGTGTTTGTTCAGTCCAGCAGTAAACCCTCGATGCAGCGAGACGGCTTTTCATTCTATCAAGACTTAGAAACAACGAGAACAAAATGTCCATTTCTTTCTTTCTGTATTTCCTTCTTTCTCCTTCTCCTCCTCCTCCTTACTCTTCTTTATATTGTTGTTGTACTGTAGATCTGCAGTAACCTCTTTATGGTGCCTACCCCCCCCCCCTTATAAATATTTAAGGAGCCTTCTACAGACTACCAACTATATTTTGGAAAAGCAATACAATCATACTACTCTTCAAATTGTTATTCCATGTCTCTGGTCCAAAAATGACCATCAGTATAAATCATTTATAATACTAAATTCTTGCTTTTTTTCCATCACAGAACAATGGCATTTTCCTGCTGCTATTTTGTTAAATTTTGCTGACTCTGTGGAGAATTCTAAAAAATTCTATCAGCCTGAATAATATCATGTCATATTTCACCTCCCCCTCCCAAGATGCTTTACTCCTGTTATAGAAGGAATATGTGTTAGGGTCTCCTTTTCACATTGTCTTTAACAAATCACCCCCAGTGTGACAGAGATGACACCATAGTCTCACACGTTCTCACCGATCACAATAGTCTGTGGCTCGCTTTTCACCCCGACGCCTGCGCTGGTGCCTGCTGCCACCTCCACTCTGTACTGCACGCCCACCTGCAGACCACCAACCACCACCGAGCGAATCGCAGCGTCCACCGTCTTGTTCACGTGGAAGCGGGTTTCATTTCCCAGACACCAGATCTAACGTCAGAGAGGGTAGGGAAAGAAATAGAAAGAAAAGGGATGGGACCGAGAAACTGAGTGCTTACACCCAGAAAGTGGTCAAGATGAAGTAACAAAGAGACATCTCTCTATTAAGTCTTAACCCTTAGGTTTGCTCAGTGTTGGGAATGGATGTACTGTACTCTTTCACATTTTCATGATTAAATGATTGAAAAAGTATGAATGCAATGTTATAAACCCACTAATCATTTGGACATGATGATACTTTTGGTGAGAAATAAATGTTTAAATTAATAAAAACAAAGAGCAGTATATTTTCAATTTCACACTCAAAATAGTTTATTATAAGTGCTATAAAAACAGGCTATATAACGTAAACACATTAAGATTATATGAACTTAATTGATAGCTTATGGCTTCCTTGTTGATGTGCGAAATATATATAAAAAAAAAAAAACCAGTTAAATATAATGTGCTGGATCAGGTGCTATTTTATAAGCTTTTAAATAATGAGCAAGGAAGCCATAACATGAATTTGCAGCAATGAAATGAAATAGTGAAAACTATTATAGGACTATTTTGGTGACAGTATATTGGGTTAGCAATATACTTTAGACTGAAACTTAAATGTGTTTACAGTACTGCACAAAAGTCTTGAGCCAGCCTTTATTTCTTCATATTTTGCTTCCCAAGAGCTGGACTTTCTTGCATTTTTAATATAAAGAAGAATATTTGAGGAATATTTCCCCAGGCTTTCTGGAGGACATTTTTGCCTCTCATTTTCAGTCCAGTACCTGTACCTGACCAGGGTTAGAGAAATATTTTTTGTTTGTTAAGGCACACAGTGACCTATGAATCATTCAAGCATAAATAAAAAAAAATCTGTAAGTCAAGAATCAGTAAAAAACAGGTACGGATGATGACAGATGATCAGACTGGTGATTAGTATATTGGCGATTCTGGATGCTGAGTGATTGGAACAGATGAGAGGGGAAATGAGGTTGCTGATGAGAGTTTTACACAAAAAACAAAATTTTTAATTGTATCCTTTTATTTTTTTTAAACGACATAATTTTAATTTATTACGACGACGGCAGCTCAAGACTTTTGCACAGTACTGTATATTTCAATAACTGCCTTTTTCTTATACACAGGTATATACTGTATATTGTTGTGTTTAAATTGTCTTGTCCACTCATTTTATATTAGTGCAACAAAAAAAAAAAACTTTTATCAGTCTGAATTTGCTATCCCTATATGATTTTTTCGCTTATAAAGCAAGTGCTTATGTTTAAAGAAGTGGTCTAGAAGCTATTGAAAAGTCAGTCTCAGATGCTTTTATGCAAGACACCTTGAGAGGCCTGAATAATGTGCAGATGATTTGCATAATTTGAATGGGAAGCCTAGAAAACTGACTGAATCATCTGTTTAACCCAAATTTAAATACAAGTAATATTTCCTGTGTAAATATTTAAACAACATAAGTCACTGACTCTGAATACAACCCTGTGTGTGATTACTGGAGCCGTGAATCACGGATCGAGTGTCGAGTCGATTCAATATACTGTAATTTACTTATAGATTTGTTTCAAGTAGCTTTTTTTCTTGGCGTAACCTATGATGTTTATTGTTTAAATTTCATATCCAATACAAAACAATATTTTCCCTAACCAGCTTCTGCTCCACACTCCAATCCAGCAGGGGGTGGTATTGCAACAACAGCGCTTGAAACGCAAAAGAAGAAGAAGCGATACAAAAGAATACAAGTATTGTATTTACTGCACAACCTCGCAAACATTTAAACCATTTTAGACCATTTAACTTTGTAAGCATAGCTAAATAACTAGACAAAGTAAATAAATTGGTTCTGAAACAAAAACTGATCCATGGATTTAATTAATCGATTAAACCTCATGTGTCAAACATACGATTGATGTTTGACGCATTTCTTTAAACTGTGTACCTTGTATTCCTGGATGATGCCGTTCTGGTGTTCGGTGGGTGGTGGGTCCCAGGAAATACTGATAGACGTGCTGTTCTCACTGCCCACCATCAGCACCGTCACCTGCTGCGGAGGAGCACTGGGGGCTGCCCAGTACAACACGTATCACTGATCATTGTCCTCATTACAGCACGCACACACACACACACACACCAACCCTCACCCACACACAAGTCCTTCAGGAATCCAAATGGAGTTTTAATGGCTTTCTTAAATGACCCAGACGTCTGAGCAAACTATTGCCCTTTGACTATAATAAACATTGTTGAAGAAAACAACTACTGTGCAACGCCGAGACATTTAGTGCTTACCGTGAGCTACAAATATTCATGCAGCATGCACAATGCTTTCAAATGTCACACAATTCCTACATGGATGTACTGTATATAATTTCGCATACTTATTTAGAGAAATATGTACAAGGCTACTCAGCTACCTGACATACTGTTCTTTTAAATAATCTCTAACCTAAAGCATAAGTTTTTTTTTTTTTGGATGCCATGCATGGAAATGTGGTGTATAAAAAGCAGAAGGAAATGAGGTGTGACCGTCTCTGAGCCCTAATCCTGACTTTGTTAGTCCTGCACCGCTGCCATTGCTATCACAGCCCACACTTCAGAGAGCACACACTCACTGCATCAGCCAAACCGGATACAGCTCTGAGTCAACGCGCTCACGGCAATTACCTCCCCTACAGCATCTCCTCCCCATCCTCCTCTACATATCACTCTTCGCCCTCTTTCCCCCAGGCTTCTCTGCTTTTCTTTTTCCACTGACAGTGTTTTCCTCTCCACTCTCTCCCGGAGAGCGTCCTGATATTACACTCACTTCCTGTTAAATATCTCTCACAGTTAATACTCTCTCTGGACTCTATCTTTGTGATAAGGCTGAATTTTTTTTTTTTCACCACTGACGCTGGATCATTAAATTGCTCTGAAAAACCTCACAGCCGAAGAAATCTAATATGTTGAATATACAGTTACTGGCCACTTTAATAGGAATCCCTGTACATCTGGTCATTCTTGCCCAACCAACCATAGGATAATGTACACTAATCAACACGGCAAGACTGGGACAGAATAAAAAAAAAAAAAGATCAGCTCTAGCATTTTTGGTCCAGGTTTCCCACAACTACAATCCAGAATCGGTCAAGTCGGATACTATCCAAATGAAGTGCATTTAAAACTACTAATAATGCTAATATTGTGGAAAAGTTTTTTTGGCTAATTTAAATTAAAAAGTGAAACTTGTATTCTACAGTCATTACATATAAAGTTAAATATTAAGTACTTTTGCCTGCTAATTTCAATGATTTTAGAGCTGATGAAAATTAAGCACAGGCAAAATCCAATATGTAAAAATATATAAATATATAAAGAATATTTCATAAGTTCAATTACAAAGAGGATTTACAGTACAGAAATGTCCAACTTCTTAAAAGTATGATGTTCATTTATGCATCAAGCGCTTTCTGTATTATGTGATTGACCTTAGAAACTGCTTTATGTAAAGAAATGTAAAGAAGATGTAACTGATGGCATGTTGTCCCAAGATTATGAGATAGTCCTTGGCAACAAAAAAAAAAGAAATCAATTATCAGCCCAGCTCTTCAGCCCTCCTCAGACCTCTTTGGTGTGCTGCCTGGCACTGTGGCCTTAGTGGTGGATCCTGTGGGTGCTGAGGGTTGCAGGGTGGGGCCTCCATGGATCTGACTTTTGTCGGGAGAATTCCATGCGTGCTTAATTAGATTGAGATCTGGGGAATTTTTAAGCCAAGTCAACACCTTGGCACTCTTTGCCTGTTGGACCCCATGCATGGCGTGCTGTGGTGTTCTGCTGCTTTTTTTTTTGTCGATTTGTGCTGCATTGGCTTTTCTGTGGGATCGGACCAGACGGGGTGGGCTTTGCTCCCTACAGGCAAAAATGAGGCTTGGGTACATATGATCCCATGACTAGTTTGCTGGTGTATAGTTGGTGTTCAATGTTATTCACTTGTGTTATGGCTGATCACTATAATACAGTTGAGCTCCAGTTAATGTTCACAACGAGCATCAGAGTGGGGGGAATGTGTGATCTTGCTGACTTTAAGGTGGCAGGGTTGTTTTTATATTTCAGAAACTGCTGATGTCCTGGAAATTTCATGAAGAAGAGTCTCTAGTGATTGCATCATACGGTAGGAAAGACAAAAGACATGCAGTGAGCAGTGGTTTGAGAAGAATGGGCAGTTTGCGCTACAACCGTGGTGAGCAGAAGAGCATATCCATATTGTACTGTATGTAAACACACAACACTATGGAAGTGTAAGGGTACAAACAGAAGACCACATCAGGTTCCACTAATGTTAGCCAAGAACAGGATTCTGAGGGTCCAAAAAATTTGAAAAACATGACCTGGTCTAAGGTGGCTGGTCAGTGACAGTATTAAGTATCACAGGTGACAGTATCACCAAAGGACAATAATAACTAATAATTAACAGATATAAGTATCTTTTTTTTTTCTACAAGAATAATGGCCTCTTCATGCATAACCACCTCTAATCAAGCACTGTTTAAATAGTCTTAGTCTAATACTTAATTAGCTTTTTAATCCCTTTTATTGATTCTATTAATTAAATGATGTTCTATGCATAATGATGCGTGACCTGATTCACATTTCACAACTGAGTTGTTTACTATTTATTTGTTACGGATAACATCATTCAAGCCGTGATATTTAATACGTAATTGTGTAAAAGAACCTGTTTTATATTGCAGGTGACATTTATAATATACTGTAGGAAATGGAACAAGGCTTTTATTTAAAGTCAGGCAAATCCCGTTTTGTCCTCAAAGTTTGCATGAGTTTTCATGCAGCGGATGTGCGAGTAACTTGTGTTTGATTTGGTTGTATAAACAGATTTAAAATCTGAAACCATCTTTGTGCCGCTCTACAGTACCTGTGCAAGCATGAAAATATTCATTTCTGACTGCAAAAATAGCTGCTGAGTGAATTCTTCAAATATCACTAACCTGAACAAATACAGTATATTTGTTTTTATGCATTAATGCTTTTTATGCATCATCAAAATGAGCAAAGAAAATGTATTTATAAACTGTTAACAATCTGTCACATAAATGTCCCTAACCAATTAACTCATTTTAAACAATATGTGAGCAGTTTATATTTAGTACAGCATCTATACGCGCTCTGTAGCCTAGCAACAACTCATGTTTTTCATCTTATCTGGAAGGTCTAGCTTCTTGTTCTTGATGTTCTAGACGGAAAGCTAGTTAAACATCATTTGACATATTGTCATAAATCAGGAATGAAAAACTCCATAGATGTAATAACCTGGTCATTCAGTTCATTCAGGTCATCGGCTGACTTTATTTTATTGCCACGTAACGTTTCTAAGTCTAGACCTGACCAACTGAAGCAACCCGAGATCACTGCCTCCAGAGACTTGTACAGTGGGCACTATGCACTGCCTTTCTTACCCTGATACATCATCGCTCCGAAATAGACCTCTTCAGACCACACGACCTTATGCTCCCTAGCAAATAAAGGATTTTTTTTTCATTAGCCGTACTAACAGTTCTCATCACATTGTGTGTGTGTGTGTATAGAAATACACTTTCACTACTTTCATTATTAAACATACTGTATATCTCTAATCTTTACTGTTCATTTTTACCATGCAACTTCACCAACACATGGTGCATTTCAACAGTGATTAAGTAATCTCCATTCATGATTTTTCTCCAACCTCATTTCTTCCACAAAGTTGACGCTTCAGTTGACCACTTCCAGGTTCTGATAAGGTGTTGGGTTAAGGGTGCTTAAAACATTTCCAGTCATTTCAAAGTTGTTTTCTTTGCTTAATGCAGACCAATAATTTGACCCTTTTTTTTTGACCACACAGTCACACCCGGCCTTATTTTCGTGTTTATAATTTCTTTTCTTTTGTAGCAGTCTCTAAGGTTTCTGATTTTAGCATTTCTCTGTAACCTACAAAAGTAAGCTTGTTTACATCAAATAAAAACCCTGGCATTTGTTTATCGGCAGTGCGTTTAACAGTTCTAATCGTGTTATGAGGCATGGCAAGGCGGCCGGGGGAGCTGTCCTGGCTGACACTCAGTAAAGCATGGCTTCTGATCAATGGGAAGCTTAACTTCTCCCTGTGTTGCTGTACTCATATTAATAGGCAGAAAGCCACATTGAATACTAAATCACCATATTATGCGTCTTTTGAGCTTGATGAAAGCACTCAATTCCATTGTACAGTAATGTCGGAGATGCTAATAAGCCCACTGACTCTGTGATGCATCACTGGAGGTAATGTGACCTGCTGTGGTGTGTGAGAAGTGTTTCTGCCAAGTGACACAGTGACAACTTCACAACAAACAAGGAGAGAAAGAATATAAGAGGGTGTGTGTGTGTGTGAGAGAGAATGACACAGAGCTAGAAAGAAAAGTGATAGAGAGAAGGTGTATATGAAAGAGAGTAAAAGAGATATCTATCTGTAGATATACAGTAGATATGTCTATCGAGAGAGATATCGAGGGAGGGTGGGAGAGTAGATAAAAAAGCAAAAGAGAGAAGAATGTGTGTGAAAGACGGCAAGCGGAAAAAACGTGGGAGGGGATTGAAAATAGATAAAGAGAATAAAGGAGAGAGTGAGACTGTAAGAGAGAAGGAACAAGAGAAAAGGGAGAAAGAGGAAGATATACAGTAGTGTGTGTGT
>JAOVVA010000009.1:3435380-3459695 GCA_028565275.1 Leiocassis micropogon | reverse complement strand
TTCAGATAACGAGATGGGGGGAACGCCGTAAAAGGCAATCATGACAAATGAACTGCAGTAGCTCTTTCAAACCTCCACAAAGCAAGTGCATTAAACACAATGAGATGGTCCCATCGCAAAAAAATCCACGTGACTATGGATAGGTGCAGTGGAATCCATTCGGTTAAGGGACGAGACATAACTCACCATAATGGCTTGTTAACAGGGGTAGAAGCAAGCGCAAGCTTTTACAGCTGAAATAAAGTAGCTGTTTACCGTCAGCCTAAGCCAAATAAATCAGCATGGTATGTTCATCCACCACATGAAACTGTGTGTGTGTGTGTGTGTGGGTGTAGGTGTACACATAAGGTGTGTGAGCATTTCATTACTGAAATGTCTACTAGATCTAAAAGCCTCACTTAGTGCAGATATCCATCCTAATAAAGAACAGCATGCATTGATCAGCCGTTTTTGTGCAGGGCAGTAAAGCAGGATTTGCCCCGAGCACCAAGGGAGGTATATAAGAGAATGATCAGGAGAAGCTAGAACAAAGTAAACAGTGTCATTTTTGGGGTACGTTATGTAAGACTAAATGAGTAATACGCCATTAGCAAGGCTGAAACTTTTCACGCGTCGACTTTCAGCTGCTTCGATCATTAGCTGCTTAATGTACTGGTGATGGATTTGATGGTTTGCAAACATTCTAAGTGACAAATGCTTCTAAATAATGTTTTAGTGATTCATGGCACAATAACAGCAGCTCATGAAAGTTCACGCTGCAGTTTTTGTCATCAGCAAATCAAGTGCTGGAGTAAAAATGCTCCATGACATTATTTTAAACAAGTATCAGGGGAACGGAAAAGACAATCAGGTCTTAGATGCATCATCTTCAGAAACAGATAACTTTTTATAATTTTTTTTTTCTTTCAAACAACCAAGGAGTCATACTGACTCTGAGGGGGAAAAAATCATAGCGTATGATTCAGGATTAAAAAAAAAAACAACAACAACAAGATGCACCAGGATGCATAAAGAGCTGTTTAACACTCGTGTCACGGGAATGGAATCGAATGGTGAGATTTCAACCCCTAAATCAATAATGCCTTGCTTATATGGATAGAGATATAACTGCCACATTTTTGGTGCTCATGTTTATGGTTTTAATTGTGTAATTTAAAAAGCAAGTTCCAATAATGGCACTCATCAGTCACCCGGGCAGACAAATAAACCAAACTCTGTACAAGCACAAGTAACTGTATTAAATCGCCATTTAGCCAATACAGCACAGTAGCATATGGTGTGTGTGTGTGTGTGTGTGTGTGTGTGTGCGCAAGCAGGGATTAATATCTCATAGAGGACAATGACAGAAAAATCTGATAGCTTTTACAGCTTTTGGAAAACATATGCAATAATAATAATAATAATAATAATAATAATAATAATAAATAAAAAGATTCTTGAGGTTAAGGATAGTAATAGGTTTAGGTAAAGGATTAATTAAATGGTTGGAAAATGATGGCAATAGAAAGCCCTCAAAAGGCTAGTAACATCGGGATTTGTGTGTGTGTGTGTGTGTGTGTGTGCGCGTGTGTGTGTTCTTGCATGTGTGACGAGGCAGCTCGACTCTTTGCCAAGCGAAAGCAAAGTGAGCAGCAGATAAAAAAAAAGCTGACCGCATCCAGCTTCCAGGAGGCAGGAGTTCAGCTTGCAGAGCTAACAGTGATCTATTTGTTATGCAGAAAGCCATTTGTCTAAATTCAAACATCACCCTAAATGGTATGGGATTAGTGAAACACCAGCTGTCCCTGCGCTCTCTGTCCACCTGGTTTTACTTTATTTTCTCAAACCGCCGAGTGAGCAAAAACATAGGGAAAAAAATTGTGCGTCAAAAATTTCACACTGAACAGCTGGGATTTTATTATTTTTTTTACAGCTACTATGTAAGTCATATCATTTGGCTTTGTGGAAAACACTCAGTGATGAATTGCTAACAATTACATCATTTAATTTCCTAATTAATAATATAAATTCTCACCAGAATAAATGAGAGACCAGGCCAGGCAACTACATCATTTTGAACTTCTGCTCATGCTGAATTCAAGGAAATCAAAGCACACTCAGAGGAAAGTGCTATCCGTCCTCTTCTACATACACAAGCTCTCAAACACCCATGATTGACCAACGTTGCTGTGATTGACAGGTAAGGAAAAACGAATATCAACCCTCCCATCCAGAGAGCATGGCCAATTTTGCTCCCTTGGCTCCCAGTCATGGATGGCTTCTTTGTAATGAATAAATAAGTGTATTTCTTTCACCATGTGGGGTCTACAATCCCGGATCACTTGCATTTTAATTGCATAATTGGGCATAACATTTTAATTAAGTGGCATGGGTCGTGCAAATGTTGGTACAGTAACTCTTCCTCTATGCAAAGGTATGACTCAACGTCCAGTCTCCATTCATTTGTGCCATCATTGAACCCAACTCTCACCTCCTCTTTGAAAATACCCTTGGTCTCCCACTGCGCTACAGAATGTTGACAAGAGGAGTGTGCACAGATGGATGAAGAGGTTTAAAGAAGGGGAAACCAGCACTGAAGACAAACCACGCAGTGGGGGACCATCAACTGCGACCAAGAGGATTTTGTTAGAGGATCTAAGCGATGGGTTCATATGCATCACATGTGCTGACTAGTAGCTTTGTATAGAGGAAGAGTTACTCTACCAACATGTGCGGTTCAAACCATCTATTTCAGGTAATAAAAGTCATCCCTACTATCGCATTACTTTCAGTACAGCCCGCATGCATTACAATGTTATTTATGGTTTGACGAAGGGGATGCATATGGTTTATCAATGTTAGCTAATGCAGTAAATAATAATATCTAACCATAATGCACAGGGTTACCATATTATGTAGGTATACCATAGTGCCAATGGTATATGTATTAGGATACCTGACCACCATACCCATATGTGCTTGGAGAATATCCCATTTGAGTTTTATTCAACCTTTGCTGGTATAATGACCTCAACTGTATAATAGAACATGGCTGTGAGGATTTCTGTTCATTCAGCCACAAGAGCATTAGTAAGACCAGGTACTGAGGTTGGGTGAGGAGACCTGGGATGTCCTCAGTTTTGCTACTGCGTACAAAGAAATTCTGTACAATTAAATGCTTCCAACTTTGTGGTAACAGTTTGGGGAAGAATCACATACTGTATGGGTTTGATGGGCAGAAAAGTTTGGCTGTATAGTATTTATAGAGACAGATAAGCAGGCCTACCTGGTATATCTAGAATTAATGAAGTGTAGGTGAATATAGTGCAAGTTGGCATCAAACCTACCTTGTATTTACACTCACTTATCAATTTATTAGATAAGTCGACTGTACATGTCAAGTGTGTAGGTATACTATTCCTAGCTGTAGCCCATACACATATTTTTGTGATCATGGTACAATCAAAAACATAGAAGGAAGTGCAGCAATAACAAATCTGTTAAGCCTAAAGTCAAAGATGAGATATGCAGCTGTTCACATTTTGATTACACTATTTTAGAAAGTGGCCTTCAGGATAATGGTCCCCATTAACAGCCTAGTACAAATTAATCATTGTTGCATGCAATCATTTTACAAATATTCCATTGCTGTTTTATCAATTTTGGTGCTGTATAAGAAGGAAGGTAAACTTACCGCCCATGTCACCCGCACCGAGGTGGAGCTGAGCTCTATGGGATCATGCATAGTGACGATGACATCACCAAGCTCCTTCTGCACCTGACGGTGATCTACACCCTGCACTGGTGGACTAATATCTGACATACACAAACCGAATATATGAGCACCAGTGAAGTAGATGGTACTGTCATTTAATAGTAGGTCTTTAATGTTAGACGTTTATGTGACACATTAAATGTAATAGAAAATGTACTATATTTAGCTAAAAATCATGGAATTAAAACATATGTACACCACCATGACAGATGCGTAGAGTGTGTGTTACCCTGTGTGCGGACAGGCTCGGACATGGCGCTCGGGTCTCCAACCCCCTGTGCGTTTACCGCTCTGATGATGAAGACGTAGACGGTGTTTGGACGGAGCTCTCTGACGGTGTACTGCGTGTCCTTCACGTGATCCGCTACAGTCTGCCAGCTGTTACTCACCAGCTGGCTGCAAACAGAGACAAGACACAATAAAAAAAAAACAGCACACACACAAACACACACACACACACACACATGTCTCACATGGCTGCCTGAGGCAGATGCACTGGGGTTTTTATGCTGATATTATTGTGGGCAGTATGCCTGTTTCTACCAGCTTGCTATAGATGGGTTTAAGCTATTGATGCAGCAAGTCAACTGTGGAAAATTCGTTTTTCGAAAGCTTTGTTGTAGTGCAAATAAGATTTTCTGACCTAATATTAACTCGTGCAATCAGTCAAGGTTGCTTCAGCCGGCAATAGGCTGCATTCACAAGGACATTTTGGTATCCATCAAAACATAGGGTGATGTGTAAAAGAGGAAACGTTTTAGACAGGTTATACTTAAACTATGAAACAGCCTATAAAGGACTATCCAGGGTGGGACTTGAGTTATTTGTATATATATAATTTTTTTTTTTTTTTTTTTTTAAATCCTTAAAAAACAAAAAAAGAGAACAAACGATTGTTAACTCACATCACCAGTGTCTATTCGGCTCATAAGCTTGGGTTACTCTTTGCATGGAGTTCAAGTAATGGATGTCTACCTAATTATTCCTGTACGGGTCTGTACACTTTACTTAAGAGCATCCAGTCTAGCTGACCTCCTGATGACTTGCTATAATAATTAATAAATAATATTTTTTTCATCATGGTCCTTCAAAATTCCACAACTTATATACTTTACCAGTCAAAAGTTTGGAAAAACCTTTTCATTTTATGGTCTTTCCTCATTTTTATTCCTTTATAAATTGTAAAACAATCCTGAAGGAATCCAAAATATGCAATAATCTCCTTCGAACAGCTGATATTGAGATGTGTTTTATTGTGTATTAATTGGTGATCTCTGAGGCTTGTAACTCTAAATAAACTTCCTCTGTTACAGACGTAAAAAAAATTTCGTCTCGCTTTCCTGAAATGGTTTTCATGAGAGCCAGTTTTATCATGGTGCTTGATGGGTTTAACAAATGTACTTGACAATACTGTACCTGGACCTTTGTGTCTTAAAATAACAACTGACTATTGTTGTTGTTGTTAATTAAGTGCATAATACAATATGTGTTATTTTAAAGTTTTGAAATGTCCATTATTCTACTAGAATGTAGAAAAATAAACCCAAACTTGTGTCCAAACCTTTGACTGGTACTGTACGAAAAACTAATACAGCCTGAAACGTACACAGGATATAATCTGGTTTAAATTAAACAAATATTTATGAGCACATACTGTCTCAGGTCTTCATGGAACTTGCAGCAAGTATATAAAGATTTGTACATGTTTATCTATTCATCTTTGGTACTGTATCTACTCTATACAGGTCAAGGTAAGGGTGCATATAGAATTTACATGTATTCCAGGAACACTGGTCATGAGGCAGGAACACACTCTGGATGAGGGACCAGTCATTTGCAGGGTTGCACAAATGCACACACTCATTCACACCTAGCGTCAAATTGAAGTTGCCGTTCCACCCATTGGCATGTTTTTGGACAAAACTGAATTTGAACCATTTGGGAGAACATGCAAAATTCCACACACAGCAACCTGAGGTTAGGATAGAACTGGGAACGACTGGTGCAAATGAGTTTAGTGGAAAATACTTTTTATTACTAAATTAGCTGGAGCTCCTGAATTTGATGTGAAACATTGTGCAAATGTGATTCTATCGCCTGCTGGAGAAACCAGAGTTTCTGACTAGAAGGTAATATCATCTTCCATCCCCAAACTGAGCCCTTTCATGACCTAGAAACACTTACAATTAAACTTCACTTCACCACACAAGCCTCAGGCAGCTGAATATTGACTAAACACAACGAGCCAAATCACACACTGGGTACTGATGCTCAAGCATGGCACAGCCCCAGCGCTTTCCTACTAAATAAGCCACTAAATCCATCACCGCTGGCTCACTGAGGGCAACCCTGGTGCCCGGTTAACCGACCACATCTGTGCCATGAGCGTGAAGGGCACTGGGTACAGAGTCGGTACCAGGACCCGATTCAGCCGGCACACACATACCCAAAGGCCTCTATGACATAGGCAGATGCAAGAGAAGCATCCTCAGATCCAGGACGCCAAGAAAGTGACACGCTGCTCTTGGTGACATCAGTGACCTCCGGCTTGGATGGTGGCCCCGGCAGAGCAGTGGCGTTGTGGGATACGGAGTCCGTGAGCTCGGCCGACTCTGCCAAGAAAAAGAAGATGAGCAGGATCAGAGTTTAAGGAAAGAGGCTGATAGAGAGGATTTCCTGGAAAGAGAATTCTGCTGAATTAAGATAAGAACCTCTGACGTCTAAGTAGGCGCTCCACGAGGTCTCTCCACTTGAGCTAGTTGCCAAGCAGGTGTACAGACCTGAGTCTGTGATCTGGAGAAGAACATCAGCAGAGTCGTATTAGAAGAGCATAAGTGTGCATCGAGAAATGATGGTGCTATATTGGTGCCTTATTTCAAACCTCACAGTGTATTTCCAGTTTGCTGAAACACTCTCTTTCGCTCGCTCTCTCAACATCTCAGTTCCATTCAACTAGGCACAATGAGACAAATAGGCCATAAAACCAGCCAATCAAAGACAGGAATAAGGTGAACTCAGATTGGCTGTTTCAGATTTGAAAGGAAGCGGTCGATAAGAATTTACGTTCTTCCTGTTTTTGATTGGCTGGTTTTGTGGCACATTTGTCACGCTGTGTTAAGTTGAGCGAGCACAGGCCTGAGATGTTGAGAAGGCGAGCGAATGAGAGTTTAAGCAAGCGGAAATACAATTTAAGCCCAAGAGAGAGTGTGAGCAAGCAGACATACAGTTCGAGCACAAGAGAAAGTTTGAGCAAGCAGAAATCCAATTTGAGCGAGAGAGAGTTTGTACGAGGAGATATACAATTTGTGTCCATGTAAAATACTTTGCTGTGGAATGAGGCACAAATATAACACCACACAGTACATTTTCATACTACCAGGCTCTGCCACTAAATTCTTTTATAGTTTTCGTTTATATGAGCTAACATTGGCCATTATTTAATCAACTATTTCTTCTATTAAATGCAAATTGAATAGAGTTAGCAATGTCCTCTGTAGTAAGCGTGTAAGAGTGCCAGAGAAATATATAGATCTCATGGGAGTAACAGATATACTGTACATCCAACAAATTATACAGTAAGAATACAAATTACCATAAATATTGTGCGCATTCTAAACATTTTGATATATGCATATACACTTTTGCATTATTACATTAATAAGATAGCTAGCTAGATAGTTGTTTTTCACTTTAGTTTGATTTTGGTTTCTCAAAGGTTATGACTGCTAAGTACTTTCTCTTCCGAACACACACGTCTTATTTAAACAAGCAAACTCTCAGATCACAGGATCCACCGCCCATCCAGGAGTCAATTTTTGATGGGTACAAACAGAAATTTAATCATAGCTGTAAACCTCATTTGTCGGTTATTTAGTTTGTTTTTTTTAGTCATTCAGTTATTCATAATAAAAATCGCTTTCATTCCAATATTCTTTGCTGAGTAACACTTATAAATGATTCAGTAATAAAAGTGTGCAGTTATGAAAGTGAGGCTCTGGACTTGCTGATGGATCCATAGAGTTTGAAGTGCTGAAAAAAAAAAAATGTTTTCTTAATAGCCTTATTTCATTCCGACACTTTTAATTATTGTAATCAGCCGCCATATATTCCGCCGTGAAAAAATACATTAACCTCTGATGACTTTCGTGAAGAAGCATCGGGAAGAGAGAGTGACACCATGTGACTCACTAAAGTGCTGACATTAATTATGTTAATAAATTTCATTTAGAACTCCGCACCAGTACGCTGCCAATACAGCTACACTGATGCAACGACGCGATGTTTCACTTAGTGCTGATTTCCGTAACAATAACACGTAGTAAGAGCTTTCTTTCTGTCCGTCCGCCTTTTTTGACTCTTTCATCTCTCGCCTTTTTTTTTTATATGTCTCGCTTTCCCTTATCCACTCTCCTCAGAGTGCCACAAGCGACAGTCTTTCTTCTCCATGTTTGCCTCGTCTCCATTAAGCTGATTCAGAGACAACTGATTTAAGTAAAATTGACATTCAAAGGGAGATAAGCATTCAGGTAAGAGCTGTGTGGGCATTTCATATTCCCTTCAGCGCTGTGTGTGTGTGTGTGCGCGCACGCGTGCGTGTGTGTGCCTTTAATCTGCCATAAGGAGCTGTCCTTGAGGAAGAGCCCAGATTCTGTCAAAGCTGAGCTTAAGATGTCTCCAGCATTTAGCAATTTATTAGAAAATCAATACACTTTATTCATCTTTAAACTGAATGCACTTGTCCATCTAAATCATGCCTGTCTGACATCACTGCGAGAGATACATCCCTCATTCCCTTCTCGTCCCCTACTCTGTCATTCCTTCCATATTCTTCCCTATGACAAGGCACACTGACTCTTTGTCCTCCCATTTCCTCACTTTCAATCATCATTGGGTCGGGCAAAGCGAAATGCTACATAAGCATATGAAATTGGATGATGAAGCAAAGATGTAATGATTAAATATTCTGTGTGTTTATTTGGCTAACTTATAATGCATATAAAGACAATATGACTTTATAAGAATGATGTAATAACACAGTATGACTTTATAGAAGTGATTCAGGGGTTATTTGAAACAGTGTGACTTTATAGCAATGATACAACTACGAAATAAGAAATTTTACTAGATAATAAACTTTTCTGTTGCAGGTGCTGTTTTGGGGACTGAATTTCTGAGCTAATTGTGTTTCAATTGATCAATTTGATCTCATTATCAGTCAAATTTGAACCTGTAGTACATTAAACTTATTTCATTTTATTTAGACGAAATGCACATTGTTTTTAATTATTGATCATCTTTTTTTTATTGGGGGTGGAGGTGGGGTCTATTTTCTCCCGAATTTTGTCATAGCCAATTTCCACCCATCTTTGTGTTAAGGCACTTTCCCGTGAAGGTGACAACTACCAACCAGGGAGGGATTAAGACCATCATATGCTTCCTTCTGAGGCCCATGACCCCAAGCAAACCCCAATGTATCAGACTGCTGCGCACAGAACGTTTGGGAACGATGTCACACACTCAGAGGAAAATCGCCATCTATCTGCCCACTTTGCTGTAGTGAGTTCACAAATGCCCATGTTTGGCCAGTGTTGCTATGATTGAAATTAAAGTGCCCTTCCTCCTCAATAAAAGAACCCGACCAATCTGCTAGCATTTTCTTGCTATATGGACAGATAATTTCATATTAATTTCTCAAAACTAGTGAAATTAATTATCTGTCCATGTAGCAAAAAAGTTTATTTGACAAGAAATCTTAAATCAATTTTTGTTTAGTATAAAAATAGGATTAGAATCTTTTAAATCACTTTTACAACAGGAAAATGTATCTCATATTGTATGTTCAGGTCTAAGTTTTTATGCCTTGGCAAGCGAAAAAAAAATTTACATTATAGGATTTTCAATCTTGGCAAGCTCAGAACAATTTGCAATGTAGTGCAAAAAATCTTCGCAACTTAACAAGAAAATTATCTGAAATGTAGCCAGGAATTCATTTTTTTAGAAAGAAGCAAAATGATCTGCCAATAGAACAGGACATTTTCTCTTGGAATATAAGTAACATTTGATTAGAAATAAAGCTTAATAATCTGATATTGAGTTTACTGTCAACTTATTTTTTGCAGTGTGTAAGTTGATTTCAGTTACGTAACTGCTACCTTCTTCTTATGCTAGCAATACTTCTTGCCTTGATGAACTTCCCATTATTCCATAATGCAGCCATTAAACAAAAATTTAAGGTCCTGCACTGCTGCATATTGAAATTGTACTGTATGTAATTAAGTTTATTAGAGCACTAAATTATCTGTAAAAATGCAAATGAAACTTGTTAATGAAGCACAGATACAATAACTGAGTCATACCCATCATCCTTAAAATAATGACATGGCGTAATGCTATATGAAACAAATGATTTGTCACTACTCAAGCATTATATACAGTATGCATGCATACAGTACAATGTGTCTACATACAGAACACACCTTAACATTCTGGATCTGCAGACTGCCTGCCTCCAGCAGGGACATTCGAGGCTCTTTAGCCAACAGGCTCAGTCCGTCCTTCAGCCAAGTGACCGTGGGTTCAGGCTCTCCAGACGCCCTACACCCCAAGACCACCAGGGTGCCCACTGCAACTGTCTGATTGGTTGGCCCGTGCTGAATAATGGGTGGTGGGCGGTCTTTAAGAGCTGTTGAGTAGAAAGTACACACAGGGACTAAATGCATAGCAATTTCCTTTGAAGCATCTCCTGACCTTGCAGGAGAGTGAGCACTTACCGCCAAGCATTTCGATGCTTCTCGATGATGGATGTGTTCTGAAATTTAGCACCTGTTCTTGCGGTCAGTCATGCAAAAAAGACACCTTTGATTGTGTGAATTTTTGGCATGCCATCGCCAGCGTGGATTAAAAATGGCTTGCCTGAGAGGCTAATTAAAGTCCTTTTTCGTTGTACCTTTCAACACTTTCACACCCCCTTCTCTTCTTTCTCACATCCTTCGTCTAAATTAGCTGCTTACTGTATATTTATTAAGAAGGCGGGTTTTAACACACATCATTTTTATATCTTTGTAAATCTTTCAAAAGCCTATGCGCAACCAATCTCCATATATTTCTGTAACCTGACATTAATCATATGCATTACAATGATATACAGGTTCAGTGAGCCCCAAGAAAGCTTTAAATCACAGAGACCAAAACGCCACGACTCCAGGGATTTCCAATTTAATCTCTAGCCAGTGTTTCGGTTTCTTTTTATGTGTTTTGTCACAAAGAGAAATTTCGTTATTTCCCTTTACTCAGAAAAGAAGAGTTGTTGAGTTCAAGTTGTTGAATTCCATTTATAGATTACCTTGTTTTTGTATGGAATACAACAACAGTCTTTAATCAATCTTTAGTGAATTGTCATTTGCACCCTGCTGGGCTGAGAAATGGACTCTGATGGCTCTGTCAAACTTTGCTCTCAGCTCGGGTTTACAGTATTTAACACGCTCTCACCTCGGACTGCTGCAGATATGTTTGCTCCATCGACTCGTGTTTTATCCCATAGTGGCGTTTCACATTACTGCTTTTTATTAGCACCACTGTTTTGGAACGTATGAGACAAACTGGTTTTAAACTTCCCGCAGGAAGAATAAACATATATTGATCCATCCATTCATCTTAGAAGGTTCAGTTTTCATAGTTTACTTTCCTTTCCCTGGAGTAAGCCATGCTGTGTTGCGCTTTCGGGTCTATTTCTTCCACATACTCTGTCGATACACGGTAAACTATCGTGCTGATTGGCTCCGTTGAGTGATGCGTACAGCCACGCCTACCTCAAGGGGAAAAAGTTTTAGATTACTGGTATATTGATTATTCGAATTTTCCAGAAAAGCATCAGGGTGCGAATAGAACTGTTACTTAGTCCGGGTCTGAATCGCGGTCCACGATTTAGTGATGCTTGGTCTAAGGCTTTTCGACACGACTGCACAACGACCAATTCTAAACAAAGCAAAAAATATGACAAAAAAAAAAAACACGCCCTCTTTTCCGAAAGAATACATTACACAGATTTAGAGCTTACATTAGGAATACCACAAATCAAAAACTATTTCAATCAATATGTATTTAAAAAGACATACCTTCTTTCTTAACTTGGTCAGTACGCTTAAAAATGCTTTATGTACTTTATTTACTTGGTTGGCGCATTCCTCACATAGTAATTGGCATGCTTTGTTCAAACTGTTGTTTAAGTGCCATAGCAAATCTGACACAAGCTTTGTAGATTACATTCCTAACAACTGTCCTCAGACTAATCATAAATACAGTTCTATTCATCGCAGAAAAGAAAAATTGAAATTATTGTCTACAGACTTGCACATGTAATGTAATGGATACACAAGGTTAAAAATCCAGAGCAGTCCTTTAACCTTAAGGGTTTCTGCATATAGCACAGCAACATTAATTTACTTAAAATGTGTCTACAGCGGAGAACAAAGATTTGTATCTCCATCATGGCAATCTGATCTCTTCTTCCTTTGCCTCTTTTACTCCTTCCTGCTCCGCTTCCCCTCTCTCCCTTCTTTCTTTCCTGACCTCTCTCACTTGCTCGTCCTCTTCGCCTCAATTGATATGCACGGCAACCCAGCATTCGCTGCTTCGAGGGTAACGCGCTCCTTCTGCAGAGAGGGCCTTGAGCAGATGTTAATTCAATAATGTCTGCATGAGCAGGCCAAGACAAAATGGAAAGGAAGCAGAATACGGCTCCCAACTGGCGGCGCCACAGCACTTAAGATAATGATACTCTTTGAGAGAAGAAGTGGGTGTAAATGTGTGTCTCTCCATCAGCAGCCCCGGTGTTAGACTTTATGGGCTTCGCCTGCTTTTCAGGCCATCCACAGCCTTTTTCTCCTTCAAACCAAAAGAAAAGGTTGATGAGGATTTGTTAAGGATTTCTTCTGAAGTCATTCAGGAGCCGCACCACAAAGTGGAATACTGCCTAAAACTGCCGCGTCTAGAATAAACTTCAATTTGCTACATGCCCACAATATTGTACTCAAAGTATAGCGCGAGAATGAAAGGAAAATGCGGATATCGCATTTATTTTTATTCTGAGGCAAAAAAAAAAAAAACAGGTGCACTTCTGACTGTGTGTATGCATGTACTTTGGTGTGTGTGCTGAAATCTATCGAGAGTGATCGAATACTGTTTGAGGTTGACAGATTAAGAGGTAGAAATACTGCTGTAATACATATCCAAATGCCACCTGCTACCTGTCCTGTTTTAAAACATAGTTTCAGCTTCAGGGTTGATTGATGAGAGTGAATACATTACAGGCAAGCACTATGGCTAGGATTAGAGGAACTTTTGATAAATTTGTATAGTCATGGTGCAAATGTGTTCAGAGTAGAAAATTCAACACACTCACCATCAGACACCTCCAGCTGGGCCTTGGCCAGTATACTGCCTGCTACTGTGAGAGCCTGGCAGATGTAATAGCCTGCGTCTGAGCGCTGGACCGAAGCAATGCTCAGATCTCCATTCTGAGCCACTGAGAAGCGACTTCCTGCCTGGGCAGGTTGATTTGGAAAAAGCAGGTCCTGAGGAAAGTGGAAAAAGCTGATTCAATCAGAAATCTCAGCAGAAGAAACAAATATGGATTGCTAAAAGAGCCTCTATTGAACAAAGCAACATGATTGGTATTTGACTGCTAGACTGTGAGCAGTGTGAATTTTTTTTACTCTGAGATTTGCCTCTCCTCTTCTTCCCTAAGACTGACCACCTTAGAGGCCACACATCCAATTAGAATTAACCGGTTTTAAGGCCACGCCTCCTTTCCTACAGCTGACTTACTTCGAGGCCACACCTTCTTCCCTAGATTTGACCAGAGTAGAGAGCATACCTCTTTTCCTTTGAACCGACAGGCTTAGAGGTCATCCCGTTATAGGGTGGGACAAGGTTTAACCTCCAGTTTTGAAAAATTATTCCAACATGAAAGTGTTCCTCAGATGTCCACTGTGGCTCCAAAAGTCAGTCGATTTCCCTCATGTTAAGTTAAGCCTTTATTTGTCACATATACATTACAGCACAGTGAAATTCTTTCTTCGCATATCCCAGCGTAACTGGGGTCAGAGCGCAGGGTCAGCCATGATACAGCGCCCCTGGAGCAGACAGGGTTAAGGGCCTCAGTCAAGGGCCCAACAGTGGCAACCTGGTGAAGCTGGGGATCGAACTGGCGATCTTCCAATCAGTAACTCTGAAGTGCCTGAGTTATCCCTCTGAGCCACCACTGCCCCAAATGTTAAAATACCCAACGTTACAGCATAAATAAACATTTGCAGTCAGGCACAATAAACGGTTTACTATGCTGATTTGTTTTAAATTCTCAGCAGAGTAATCAAATATGGATTGCTAAAAGAGTCTCTATTGAACAAAGCAACGCATTTGGTATTTGACTGCTAAACTGATGACAGTATGAATTCTTTTTTATTTCTGAGATTCGCCTCTTCGATCCTTTCCCTAGAACTGATCACCTTTTGAGGCAACACATCCGTCTCTAGAATTTAGTCAAGTGCTAAAAAATCCAGTCCCTCAAATGTCCACCAGGGCTCCAATAGACCATAGACCCTCATGATCAATAAACAATAAACAGTTTTCATCTTCATTGGTAGATTTCCCATTCCTGATAGCTGTACAGGGGAGCATTTTTGTGTAACCCATCAGTTAAAATGACATTAAGCCATAAAATTATGGATAATTAAGGGTGTGGTCGATTTGAGTGACCGATACATAGGTCGATGAGTATGGTATGGATGACCGAGTTCAATCAAATGCAAAGTAATGTTAGCAAATAAATTGTTAGCCACCATAGTATTTTAGCTAAGCTAAGCTAGCTAGTTTGTGGTAACTGAGGTAAGTATGGCATGTTCCAACCAACAGAGGGTTTGTCTAGTGTATACAGTATATCGTCTGTGGTTTAGCATTCAAGGCCTCTTTACTAGAACTAGTAGGCATGTAAACCATATCTCTTTACTTAGACCAACAGGCTTACGGGGCACACCTCTTTACCTATTTCTAAGAGCCATGGACATAAAATTTTCTGGCAGGTTTACAGACCAATTGCAACAAAAATACAGTTTCATTTACATGGCTTAATTGGTTTAGCATTTCTACATGCTGGTTGTTATTTTGTAATTTATTAAAATGTAAAGAAGTACGACTGTTAAACAAGATTCAAAATTCAATATTTCTACATGCTGATGTTTAAAGTTGATGTAGCTGTTGCACATACAAAACACAGAGGCCTACGGTGGGTTCATGACTTCACACGGAGGCTGCTCGGTAATTAACGTACGAACCGAGTGGTGTTCAGCTGCCCGCCATGCCCTTGGGCACAAGCCAGTGCGCTGAGCCAGACTTCACCACCCACTCAGAGCCTCAAGATCTCTTATCTCCCCTTGCCTCTAATGAGATTTCCTTTCATTCACAGTCCTCAAATCTACCCAAGTGACGAGAGAGGAAGGGCATTAACCAGATTCAATTAGCCCTAATGACTCAAATTCAGTAAATTAATAAGTTTTGAGATGACAAACGACCCCCTCTGAGTTATGTGATGGAGGGCTGATGACCACTTCATTACTCTGAAGGTAAATCTGACCATTCATCTAACCAATTAATTGCTTAATTGAGCAAAATGCTTTGTTTCAATCCCCAAAATAATCAGAGTAGCACCCCTGCCAGATAATTTGATTCAGATATGTAGACTGTATCTCAGTCTTTTCTGTGAGCGCAGAGTTACAGATCATTGCATAAACTCCCACACAAACACATAAATCTTCCATGAATATGCAAACACTGTGGAGAACACTGACCTTGCTCCCCTCTCTCTGCCAGAACACAGCAGGCTGCGGGTTTCCCTTGGCCTCACACGGGAAGGTAGCGGTACGTCCCTGCATCACAATCTGGTCCCGGGGCCGCACAACAAACTGGGGTGCCTCTGAGGTGAAAGGTCAGATGGGTATCATTGCAAACACGGAGACACAGCTGGTTACGTTCTTACTGAAAGGAACGCAGGAGCATAGGTGTGGTCATGTTTAATGCAAAAGCTGAGGTGTTAGGAAGCGTGCGCTCCTAATTAACATGCAGCATACATCGGCTTGAAAAGGTGCAAAACACAGTGTGTTTACTAATGCCTCCTGGGGTGAAGTGGAAAGTTCAGGTAAAAAAAAATGGCTGAATTTCATACGATCTGCAACGGTGCTACGTTTAAGGTTTCTTTCTGGAGGACTATATTCCAAACTCTCATTCATTTGAGCCATGGTTTAGTTTAGATCACATGATAATCAGCCTAGAAGAACTTGTCAGTCTTGTGACGTAAAGGGTTGATTAGTGGGGAAATGCATGCTGTTTGTGGCAAAGTAGGGGTGGGTACTTACCAGGATGATCTAGTGAATGAGCAATGAGGGCAGGCAAGGTGAGTGGATGAAGGGGTGATATTCACAACAACAGATACAGGTTCATCATCGAAAGAGGAAAAAAACAAAAACACGCTCAGATGTCGGGTACACAAATAAATTTAGGACAAAAACACAAAGTCCACTGGGTGACTGATGAAATGGATCTTAAATCTCATGGATTCAGAAGGGAGCTTAATAATGCAGCAGACTGCCCCTAATGCAACATCCTGGAGATTTCCAAAATGGAAGCTCTGGCTAGACGGCTACAAATATTACCAAAGCCCAAATCTCAAATGCTGTATCAGTGCGTCACATCTTACCATTTTTTTTCCCCCCTCGTACCACACCTCAACCTGGGTCCAACGGTGTGCGAGAAATATCACACTGTATATTGCTTTGCAACAGACTGGAGCGTGAGACCAGACTTAAAACTGTCATTAAGTTCCTCATTTCTTGAACTTAGTGGGAGGGCAGTTTGAGCCGGTCATACCCTGCTCTTCCCGTAAGATAAGTGTATGTGTGTGTGGTGTGTATGTATGTTTGTGTATCACAGGACTCCCACTGGTCATGGAATGACACACACAGAGGGAGATGGTCCTGACAGGCTTGGATCCAGCAGAGAGAAATAAACTGTTCCACTCCTTGGTGAGACATTGGTTATAATGCGCTGAAAAAAGTGGGTTAAAAGCCTGATGTTGGTAGAATAACAGCTTTTGGGCAAAGCCACATATTTCCCTTATCCTCGTTCCTAATGTTAAAATGGTCGAATTTATGAACATCTATACATTTTCCATTCCAAACAAGCAGGCAGTTCGCCACAATTTGTATCCTGTGATGCTTTTCTGCTCAACACAGGTGTAAAGAGTGTTTGTTTGAGTTTCTAACAGGAAGAGAGACTTCCTGTCAACTAGAACCTTTCTAGGGATTCTTAACTAACCTCAAATCAACAGGGTACTGTACTTCTACCACCAAAACTGTGATCTCTCACATTGACTTGATGGAGAAATGTGGCAAACTGGTAAGCTGGGGAATAAGCAGAAGATAACTTTATTAAACTGCTGAGAAGGTACAGTTCTTCACCCCAGCTGCATCATTCAAGTTCATAAATGTTATCAACTAGATGTCCTGTCGAACTTTCTGGTAAACTTTTGATCTGATATGACTGGGTGAGTAAGCAAGCTAAATATTTTTCAAAACTATACTTTTTTTTCTCTCTCTCTCTCTCAAATCTATAATAAGCTATTGTTATATTTTAGCAGATTTATCTTTAGTTTTGGCATTTTTTACAGTCTACAAAGTTCATCACTGCTGCTAATGCTAATGTTCTCATTATTTTTTTTATAATCATCTCAGGAGATTTCCATTTCATAACAGCGAAGCGCACCAAAAAGCAGTGATGCGCTGCCCTGTGCAGAGCATATGGTCTGAGTGGGCTACTGTACATGAAGCGGTGGCTCTATAAATAAAATCATACTTATCTTATGTGCATTTAAAGCCAGTTTGTACAGAAATATTATCCAGTTGATCATTTAAAGGATATTATTCAATATTTAGGACTTATTATAGTAAAGCTAACGGGAGACATACTATATTTACAAGGTGCGTTCAAGTGAAACCGGGACTTTGATGAAATTTCTCGAAAGATGCCGTAAAACCAATTGACATTTGCAGAAGACTTTAAGCACAGTACAGTGATTAGATTCTAAGCCAAAGTAAAACATATGAATGGTGGCAAAAAAAAAAAAAAAAGTATGAAAAATATTTGCCCACTTCCTGAATCTTTTGTGGGGTTTTTTTTTTTTTTTGCATATTTGTGCCACTTAAATGATTCAAATCATCACCAAACTAATTTTAATATTACACAAAGATAACCCAAGTAAACACGCCGAGGTGGCTCGGAGCACACTGCAGTCGCTTCCTTGCACATTCAGTGAGTCTTAGTCTCAGTGAGCACATTCAGTTGCCTGATCCTTGAAAATCGATGGATAACTTGCGGGAATTTGCAGTCTTATCTGTAAGAACTGTACATACAATCATTCATTTCCGGAAAGTTAGTGCATGTTGGGTACCGAGAGAGCTCTCTACCTTTGATTGGCACAGAAGATCGATAATCTGCAGTAAGCTAAAGGAACATTTTGACAGGGAAGGCCAGGCAGTCCGATCATGGCTCCAGTGTACTGAGAAAACTTTCTTCCTTGGTGGTATCGAAGCATCAGTAAAATGCTACGGTAAGTGTATTAGCATAACAGGGGATTATACGTACAGACAAATACATATAGTTCATTCTCTCATAAACTAAGAAATTCTGTTGTTCTGCATAATCAAAAGTCCCGGTTTGATTTGAATTCCCCCATATGTCTGGAACTAAAGTCCCTAAAAATCCAATCAAATCAAATTCCAACAAATGTTTTTTTTTCTCGTCTCCTTGTACACTTTTGTCTTCAGTAATGTGCGAGCACTCCAGGGCTGCACTTATTGCCGACTCCTCGTCTCTATAATGGCAATAAATTCAGCAAGCCTGATATTTAATTAGTTTTGTAAGACATTATATTGATTCTGTTAATTATAGGATGTTCAGTGCGTAATGATGCATCAACTGTCTGATGCGAATTTATTAGCCTCCACTGAGTTGCTTGTTTTTTGGGAAGGGTTGCAGATAGAATGATCTAGAATGTATATAGAGTATGTTCGACAAAAAAAAAAAATAATAAACTAAAACTGCACTTGTGTTAATTTGAGGTAAATGCCATTTAGCCCTCGATTTTAAATATCACAAGTCGTATTTTGCCAAAACAGTACAGACGTTTTTATTTCTGATTACACAAAAACAGGAAATCATTTAAAAATTAAAAAAAATTTGAAATGTAAAAAAAATGCAGTGATTCTATCAAAGTCAAATCGTCCATTTTTTGCATCCATTATCCAAAAGGCATGCACGAAAGTGGATCAGCTATCCGCAGTGGCCACTAGATGTGCTAGTACATGAGTGTGTGAATATGGTGGCCTGTGATCTAGGGTGTGTTCCCTTGCTCAGCGGTCCTGTGATGGATGTTGGATCTACAGTATCACAACCATGAACAGGATAAGATGACTAAACAAATCTAATTACACCACAAGTCATGCTTGCATCAGCACAAAACTAGAGCCCTTCATGTAACAGACATTTTAAATACCACCATGCAGCAGTGGTTATGAAGACAACACGAAGGTAACTCACCCCTGACTGTGAGCGTAGCCGATGATTCCACTTTGCCCACACGGTTCTCGGCAATGCACGTGAAGCTTCCCTGCTCCCCAGAAGACACTTTCTTAATCCTCAATACATAGTCGTCCTTTTCGTATTTCATCTCGTACCTGTGCGGAACAATGCAAGCAGGATTCAAACACATTTGCATGCTCAAAGTTAACCGCTCTCATGTTAAAGCCCAGCAGGAGCTCAGTGTGGAGAGGAAAAACAGTGATTAGCAAGAGACAGTTTTAGAAAGAAAAGTAAACAAAGAATAATGGGCTGGTGAAGCACTTTTGGGGGAACAAAAGGCACTTTTTTTGTGCAGCCCTTGAGAGAGTCCATACTGAAGATGATTTGGTAAAGTGGAGAAAAAGGGTGTCAATTATGCAAGCATCAAAGCCATGGTAAAATGAAAGGTGCTTTCAGTCGGAACCCTCACTGTTCTGCTATTTCAATATTTATGAAGAGTAACCCACTGTGTTTGGCGTGTGTGTGTGTATGTATGCGCGTGTGTGTGCACTCATCCGGAGAAAAGAAGATCCTAAGGGTCTGGTGTATCTCGGGCAGTCCTTTAAATAAAATCCTGCAGGTTTCATTGATGAATAACTATAATGTGCATATCGAAGCAGAACCACTACTGTACTTAGTGAGTCCAATTAGCGAGAGGACAGCATTTACAAACTCAATTACCTTTTCCTGTAACCCATCAAGCTAAATTACAGCAAAAGAAACCACAGCCTGAGTGTCAGACTGTTTTTATTGCAGTACAGTGTGGGAGCATGTTTGACTAATAACACAAGTGAATCAGTGTGTGAATGTGCTCATCGTTTCCTTTATTCCAGCTGTATATCCCACCTCGTACCCAAGGTTCCCGAGATAGACTTCGGTTCCACCTGACAAGAACAAAGCAGGTAAATCAAAACGATGTTTATATATTTTACATATATATATATATATATATATATATCTGTGAGTACATGAAGCAGAGGTGAGAAAAATAATAGGAGCCTTTGCAGTGGGTGGAAGATGAGGTGTATTTAGAAAAGCCAAGACGTTTGATGCACAGCGTAGGAGTATCGTGATAATGGTTTCAAATTGGCTTGAGCCATACTAAGATTCAAGTAATGTTACAAACTCAACCTACACATTAAAACCACTCACAAAGGGAAGTGAATAACACTGCTTAGAATAACACTCAATTCTCAAAGTTGATCTGTTAGAAGCAGAAAAACTGGCCAAGCAACTTTGACAAAGACCAAAGCATGACAGACGACTGGGTCAGAGCATCTCCAAGAGAGAAGGTCTTGTGGAGTGTTAAGCAATGGTTAGTTCAAGTTGGCTGCATCACTGCAGACTAGTAATAGACCCCTAGTACTAGTACCCATGTTGAGCCTTGCTCAACATGGGTACTAGTCCATCCATGAAAGCTCCTATAATGGGAATCTGAAGCAAGGGAAAAAGGTAGCTAGTCAAATTTAAGTTAAGTTCAGCATTTATTCGTCAAATACAGTATCTATCACTGCACAGTAAAATTCTTTATTCTTGTTAGTAGGCCGTTCTTACGGCACCCCTAGAGCAGAAAGTGTTAAAAGCCTCCGATCAGTAACTCAGAGCCTTAACACACTAAGCTATCACCGCCCCAATTGACGTGCATGACTTGGCTGGGGAAGAAATGGCCGTCAGAATGTATGACAGGAAGGAGGAAAGCCAGTAAAGGTAGTGTGATGCTCTGCACAATGTTCTGCTTGGAAACCTTGGGTACAGGAACTGGAATGTGACTTGTTACTAAAAAACCCTGTGTTTGGCATGCGGCACTCTCATCTAGAGCGACTTACATCTGAGCAGTTGAGGGTTAAGGGCCCTGCTCAAGGACCCAACAGTGGCAACCTGGCAGTGGTGGGTTTGAACCTGGGACCTTTCAATGAGTAGTCCAATGTCTTAACCACTACGCCACCCGAGCCTGCAGGGCAACGGGTTAGCCACACAGCAAAAATGTCAAAGAAATGTTTGAGGAATATGAAAGAGTTATGATTTGGTTTCCAAACAAGAGCAAAAATCGGATCCATGGAGGCCCCACTTTGCAACTTACAAGACCTAAAGGTAAAGATACCTCAGAACACCTTCAGAGGATTTGTAGAATCCAGGCCACTATATCATGCAGGTGGTTTTAATGTTGTGGCTGATCATTGTATATAGTCCCTGCAGAAGAATTGTTTGTAAAGGAGTTGTAAAGGAGGAGAAAGCTGACAGGCATTTGGGGTTTCCAAATATGCTGTTATTTAGTGGATAGAGAGGTAAGCAGAGGCCATCAGCCACACAGGAGACCACCTCATACACGACTCAGCACTTCACAGCACTCTCACACCTCAAGCAGCTGCCACATCACTGCAGTGTGAACACACACACACACACACACACACACCTACAGTAGTTGTTTTCCAAAAGTAAAAACTGTATTTAGTAATAGTAAGTAATTATAAAGTAGTTACAAAAGAAGTTGATAATGGTTAATAAAAAGATATAATTTGTATAACAGTAACTAACTAGGAAAAAGAAAAAAGTTTTAAAAAATACAGTACATTTTAAATATAAAATAATAATTTTCAAAAAGTGAGTCATTAGATGTAAAGTGGAGAAGTTAAATATTTCAAACCTATTTTTATTCAAATAAAAAAAAACCTCAAATATTATAATATTTCCTAAGATCAATCAAAAAAGGATTTACAGAAATGTCCAACTGTTGAAAAGTATGTTCATTTATGCACTTAATAATTGGTCGGGACAGTACGGTGGCTTAGTGGTTAACACTGTCACCTTGCACCTGCAGAATTGGGGTTCAATTCCCATCTCGGGTCTTAAATGCACTAGTGTAAATCCTATATGTGTATATACAGTATAAACAAGCAGAGTAAATTCAGTGTAGATGCACATTTTGCCCAATGCTCAACACCAGTATATATCATGTATATAATGTTATGTTATAATTCAACAATAAAAGCCTAATTCATTGCAGATCCATATCCCAGCTACTCAGCAGTAAACACATTGTGTTTTAATCAAATCTATCATTAACTAGCACACTATTAAGGCTTACAAAGTAGATTTTTCGCCATGATTTGGCTGGCTGTAACATACTGATGGCGGGTTAATGGAATACGAGTTGATTTCATTCTGCCACGCAGGACGGCCGTCTTTCTTCGTTAATGTAATGTAATGAGATGGAAATCGGATGGTCGGAGTCCAGATTGATGAGCTGAATGTGCAGCAAACACTGTAGTGCTGTGCCAATTTGCTGCAGAGGCACCGTGAGCAGTAGGCAATTATGAATTCGTACAAAGAACAGTTCTGGTCGACTGCTGTGCATGTTCGGAGAGGAGCTGCTGCGAGCGGTGGACGCATATTCAGGAGATGTCCTCTATCGTTCATCTAGCTGCAGCCTTTATTCCGCGGAAAGTATTGAACAGTGTGTGGGGGTTGAAATGCTGGAACAAAGCTGGTAGAAAGGAAAACACAGGAGAGGCAAAGCACTCTGCCAAATACTGTAACAATTCTGCCTACTTATATTTCTTTTGTGTTATTCTTTTTACATTCACATTCTTTTAATAGGGTAATTATACACAATTACAGCTTCTCCTTCATTACTGCACATACTAAAGGTATCGCTATATTTCGTAGATTTCTTTCGCCACACATACACCCACACTCTCAATTAGAATGGTGCAAATTATTTAAAGAAGGCCTTATATCTGTGAATGGCGATCTTGGCAGAGGATTGTTGCCGTGAACATTCAGTAAGTAGAATGCCTAAAATCAATGGATAATTTTTCGCTGTGACTTGCGGAAGAGACACATCTGTCTGCAGCAAGTTTATCCACAATCATTTACGAACACTACTTGCACATTACAGGAGTTATTGCCACATCATTGAATAGTCCTGACCTCACTCCATCTGATTTACACATGTTTGGGTTATTAAAGGCGTTCCTGGGAGGCCAGCGTTTTAGAAGTGAGGCAGAAAACTTTCTACTTTGATGGTATCCAAGCACTAGTGAAATACTGGGATGAGTGTATTAATGGAGCAGGGGATTATATATGGAAATAAATTACAGTGCTACCTCAGCATACGAACGCCCTGTCATGCGAATTTTCGCCTTAAGAACTAAAAGTTTGCAAGAAATTCGCCTCTGGGATACGAAGCGTGTACTTCCGATTGCGCTTACCTCCAGCAGCCAATCAAAACCTGCAAAGCGTGTTCATATATTTTGGGGGGTTTTTTTCTCCACAAGTCATAGCACCACAGGTCCCAGGAGGGTTAGCAAGTACAGTAGCAAGAAGAAGAGGGAGCCAGTTTCAGTTTAGTTTTTAAAGCAGCCAGTGCCAAGAAGAATTTTAAATTAAGGTTAATATCCATTTATTTAATATTTTACTTCATTTACATGTTTTGATTGTTTTTATATGCAAAAATATAATTATAGTGTTGGGAATTGGTAATATTGGTAATATTTTTTGGGTGGCTGAAATGGATTATCTGCATTCGCATTACTTCCTATGGGAAATTCGTTTCACAATACGAAATTTCAACTGTAGGACGGATTAAATTCGCATTCCGAGGTACCCTGTAGTTTTTATTTTTAGAATTGGATTCTGTTATTCTGTAAAATAACCCCTTGTAATATTTAGCATGTTTTGTTTTTAGTTTTCAAACAAACAATCAATTCTTGGTAAAAGTCACTTTGAACTTTACTTTTTTTGTCCATTCTCGTTATTTATATGAACATTAACTGCACAATTTTATGCACCACATTGCCAACATATGACTGGTTAATTAGGCTACGTTTACACTGTCAGGTAAATGTGACCCAATTCCGATTTTTTGCTCATATGTGACACATATCGGATATGTT
>JAOVVA010000009.1:3416738-3432616 GCA_028565275.1 Leiocassis micropogon | reverse complement strand
AGAAGTTGGCACCTCCACATCATTGCATTCAGTTTTTATTCACGATTTGTATAGTGTCCCAACTTTTTTGGAATCGGGTTTGTACATGCGCCCCTGTTTACATCTTTCTTCTAATTTCCTACTTACGTATTATTTATTATCTTACTTAATTACATACTTATTTAGATCATAACATTGTTTATCTGTCATATAGCACACTAAAAACATTGACACTCAATTAGTGTGGCAAAGGACTGATCTCTTAATTGTTAATACTATGAAGGAATACAGGTTAAAAAAAAGTGATGCAGTGAATATTTGTTCATAAACCCATATGCAGGCTGAGAATAACTGAATATGATTCATGCTCTGATCATGCAGTGAGCTGGGATGTGTAATGAAATCCAGAACACACAGTTATCCTGTCGTCTTTGAGGTCAAGCCGAGCTTTATCCTTCCTCCAGAAGGTGGTGGGCTCTGGATGACCTCGAGGAGCCTGACACTCCAGCGTAGCCGATTCTCCTACTGCTATCACCACATCCTGAGGATTCTGCCGGAAGTCATCACGCAGGACTAACATAGAGACACAGAATGAGAGAGAGAGAGAGATCTGGGTTATCTTATGCCATATTATGTTAAATAATCCACTGCTAAATTGTTAATCCTAATATTAACCTTTATCTAATTTTTAATTAACTTATTTTTAATGTCTTTTTAACCATCACCATGAGAAAGAATATAGAAAAACTGTGGAACACAATAAAAGATTGAAAAGAGTCTCGGCCTCCAAATGGCGCAGTGGTAAAGTGCTCGCCCTATCATCTGGAGATCGCTGGTTCGATCCCTGGGTGATGCTGTTACCTCTCACAGCCGGAGGCCTAGAGGCTCCGCCCCTAACGGTGCGTGAGCAAGCAGTTCGAAAAGATGCGGTCACGTGGTTCGGAGGAAACACGGGATAGTCTTCGGCCCTCCCGGCTGAATGGTAGTAGTAGCCTTAATGTGGGAGCCCCCTAGTGACGGGGAGGAATTGGCCACGACTAAATTAGGGGAAAAAAATCTGGAAAAAAATATTTTAAAAAAAGATTGAAAAGAGAAAGAAAGAAAAAGTCAAACTTTTAAAAATTAGAAAGTGGAATACGGCAAAGACTAAAAAGACAAAATAGAGACACGAAGGAGTGGAATAGTTAAAAGAAAAACAGAGAGGTCAGGAAAATGTGAGACAATGAAAATCAAAAGAAAAGGTGGGTGAAGGATTGTGCTGTAGATTGGGTAAGACGGATTCAGAAAAGAAATTAAAAGAGAGGTGAGACAGAAGGAGGAAGATAAATTAGGTGGGGTATGACAACGACACAGAGGGAAAATTAGGGAAAAGGAGAGGAGAGAGGTGAGGCAAATAACCTGACAATAAGTGCATGAAACATGTAGAGGTGAAAAAATAAAAAAAAAGGAGCAAAGTGAAAGGAATGACAGATTGAGAAAGTGTGGGAGGCATGGAAATGTGAAATGGAGAGAGAAGGACAAGGGAAGCTGGAGACGGAAAGGGACAGAGATAGATGAGCAAAGCAAGAGCTTTGGAGAAAACAGACCGAGGAAGTGTGAGACAGCAAAAACAAGACAGGAGGAGAGAGAGGTAAGACAGAGACAGAGAAATGCAGAGAGAATTTGAGAGGTAGAAACTAACAGTGATGAGCAAGAGAGAGAGAGAGAGAGAGAGAGAGAGAGAGAGAAATATGAATGGGGTAAGACACAGAAGAACAACAAATAGGAATAGGGAAAACTATTTATACTAGAGAGGAAGCAGTGACAGGGCAAAAAAGATAGAAAGAAACTAAAAGAAAGAAATTAAAGAAAAAGTGAATGAGAAAATAGAACAGTAGTGGTTATTTGGAGATAATGAAGGACAGAAAAAGAGAGAGCGAGAGATGGGACAGATAAAGAAAAAAAAAGCCAGAGAGAGTTGGAGAAAAAGAGACAGTTGAGCGAATAAAGGTGAAGGGATAAGACAGGGACACTGACTAAAAGGAGGTAAAAAGTAAGAAACAGAGATTGATTAAGGAGGAAGGGGGGTGAGACAGCATGAGACAGAGAGAAAGAGAGAGAGAGACAGGAAGCAAGACAGGAAGAGACAGAGACGGGGTGAGAATAAGGAACATTAAGTGGCACTTTTCCTGTGTTTACACCGCTGCTTAATGCATCACTGTAAAAGGTTCATACTCATCCCAAAGCCGCACTAATGGCACATTGTGTTAGAAAAACTACCCAATTAGTGTCAAAATGAAGCTCTCCTCTTCCGTAAAGCCTGCATAACATCACACGACGCTCCAGCAGCCTGAGAGAATGCGTGGGCGGGATGGAGGGATGGAGGAGGATGGTAATTATTGGACGATATTCGAGTCCCAGTGGAGCATCTCTGACAAACATCAGTGACAGACATGGAGCCCCGAGGCCGAGCTGTCAATCACACCAGGCCTACGAATGTGGAACGTTTCAGTCGAGAAATGCAGCTTTCACACACAAAAAAAAAGCTAGCCAGATGGCAAGTGTGTTCATCGGCCATACACACACTGACACACACACACCTCAGGTGACACGTGTCCTGCCACCTCTAATCAAGCTCTGGACCGTCAAATGGCAACACATGCACTTCCTCATGCCGATACTATTAGATAAGCAACAAGACAGGTGCTTGGCATTATTCCCGACATTTCCCAAGAGTCCTTTCTCTCTCACTCCCTGATGAATAAGCGTCAGCAATCAGTTATATCGTGAATCATGATGTTGCTCCTCTTCACAATGGTCAGGTAAAAAAAAAAAAAAAAACATTTTTCTATGGCAGAGTTTGCTTGTTTAGAATCACGTTGGTGATACACAGCTTACTGGAAGTAATAGAAAGATTTGAAACCAAAAAAAACCTTTCATTACATTCCGTTAGGGGTCACCAAAAAGGATCATTTGTCTCCATCTAACTCTGTCTACCCCATCTTCCTTCGTCACTCCAAGCTCCAGCATGTCGTCCTTCACCATATCCATAAACTTCTTCATGGGCCTTCCTCTTCTCCTCCTGCTCTGCTTCCTGTCCTTTTGTCAGCAGCAACGTCTCCAAACCATTCAACATTGCTGGTCTCACTACCGTTCTGTAAACTTTCCCTTTCATTCTTGATGATACCTTTCTTTATACAAAATTCACTTTTCTGATCATTTTTAAACATTCAGATAGGACTCCAGTGTGAGTCTGCAAAATATGTGGAAAAAAACAGTGCTTTAGGTGTACTGTTTCTATGTTGTCATAAGGAGTAATTTGCACAGACCTTCCTCTGCCCTGGGACACCCTTAGAAACTGCATCGTTGTTTTAATTTATGATTCATTTTTATGTCGCAGCTAAGCGCAAAGAACAGTTACTGCTCTGTTGTTGGCCGTACACAAGCACAAAAGTTTCCTTTTACTTCCATCCTATAATAAGTGAAGACACTAAATGTATTATAACTAAGACTCAATTTCAGATCCTTGAGCTCTAAATGTTGCTAGTTTTAATTAGTTTTACTACTTATTTGTCAAGTTAGAACGTTAAATTTACCCCATGAACATGGCCTCAGCCACAGTGGTAGCTTGTATTGCATGTTTAAGCAGGATAAATCTTCAAGCTAGTAATTGTGAGAAATAGTCAGAATGTACTGTACGAGTGAAACAATGCAAACATTTTAAGCCAAGTCCATCAAAATATTAGGGTGGATAGAGGTAACTACTCTGAAATGTACTACTCTGATTTATTGAGTTTGAGAGTTAATTTGCAATGGAATCCCTAAAGTTGACCTGTTTAGAAATATAAAATCCAAAACCCAGCTGCCACCAAATTCCCCCAGCTTGTTTGTTTCTTAAGGGCTCAAGAAGTTTAGGTTAGCCATAATGGTAAGCTAGTAAGCTAATATTACAGTGCTAGCTGTGTGCATTTTGCAAGTAGAAGACTAAATGTCTTATTGTAAGACTGCTCATCTTGATTTTTAAATAATATTTTTATTTTATGGACAAAAAAAAAAAACTAAACTTTTCTTAATGTACAAGAGTTTGAACTTACTATGCTATAATGATCCTAGCACATGCTGGCTAACTAGCTCACTAATATAGATACCTAGCCTTCTTTAGGTAGAGAAGTTTATCTCGATTTCAGTTGCATTTTAACTTTTATATGACTTAACAGGTTAACATTAAGCATGTCAATACAAATTAACACTCTTACACACAATAGAACTTTTGCTACAGAAATGGGAAACGACTAAACGGTCAATCCAAAAGAAGGAGTCCCATTTTCTGGGTTCTGATTGGGTAGAAAAATGCAGTACACTAAGTCCCCGAATTACGAACATTTGCGTTAAGAATTTCAGCAGATACAAACAAACCGCGAAGCTACGAACATTCCTAGATACAAACAAATCACGGAAGTAGCTCACATGTTATTGTACAAAAAATAGACACTGCAGTGCACCAGATACCAATATTTACAATTATATGGAATATTTTCAGTGTGTAAGTTAATGTATAAAATGTCCAAAGTCTGGTATATTGTATGTGTAGGTGTGCGGGAGAAATAAGTCGGCTTCACTGACTAATACGGAACCAAAGCACGGAAACTGTGTGTTTGTTTTTTATGCTTTACATTGTATATTTGTGTCAAAGGTGTATTAGACACACTTTATCAGACTTACGAACAAATCCAACTCACGAACATGCTTATTTGTAAGTTAGGGACTGTAGTACATTTTCATTTTAAACTTACAGGGACTGAAAATGCTTCTTTAAAAGTGGAATATATGACACCTTAAATGGTACTACTGTAATGTACTAAATGTACCCGGGTTACATGTTTTGTACATTTGAAAATAATCCAAAAGAAATAAGCGGAGTAATACATTTGTTATGCAATTATAAAAACAAGGAGAGGTGCAGAGGTGGAAGATAGCTAAGTAAATTTACAGACTAATAAAACTACTCAATTAAAGTACAAATGTGTGAGAATTGTACTTACTGTAATTAAGTACAATTCTTATTACTCTCACTTACTCATCTTCTATACCGCTTTATCCTGCATTCAGGGTCGCGGCAATTCTTATTAGTGGATACTTTTTACTTTTTCCACTACATCCTAAAGCAAATATCTGTACTTTCTACTTTACTACATTTGTGCATGCCGTTCATTTACATACACAGTAGTGTATAATATTTGATAATCACCCCCTGCTGACTTTTGTATGTAGTTGCATGATTTGCCATGGTAAAACGCTCAGTTGTGTAGCAGGTGTTTGAAATCAAAAGATGGTTCCTGACAGACAGACAGAGATGAAAACAGCACATTCACAGTGGAAAGCAGAGAGAGAGAGGCAGACTCTTACTATGATTTAAGGCTAGAGTACGTTACCAGCTTGCAATATTTGAGTTTAAGTACATTTAAATTTTAATGTAAATCAAAATTATTTATTTTGTATTTTACTATAAAACTACTCAAGTAATCAAGTAAAAATGTAAATGGAGGACTTCTACTTTTACTTGAGTAATATTTCACCTGGAATATCTCTACGTTTACTCAAGTGCACTATTTGTATACTTGGGCACCTCTGCATGTGTGAGCTGACACAAGTTTTGGGTTTTTTTTTCCCCTTTTACATTTACGAACTTAAGAACATTCTGAAGCCCTGCTGGAGTAGTAAACACCTAATCCTCAAGGGGGCAGCAAGGTAAAGGTGGCAGATAAAGATAAATGTTAAAAGGCAAATATTTCCTAAAATGCATTCTTTTCCAGTTTGCATGTGCATTTAAGTAATATTAATATATACAGCCACTAACAGCAACACATGGAACAGTATGTCGCATTACAAAAATATTTCCCCGGTGAAGCCCCTTCTAAACGGTACATTAAAGGTACAAAAAGTGTAGCATTAAGGACACCACCCCAGCAACAAAATACACAAAAATATACCCTTGATGGTATCAACCCATCAACAAGCAAGAGTACAGTTTGGTAAGTTATTTTTAAGTGTTTGTCCCAAACCACTTTGGAAGGTCTGGATGATATGATATTACTGAATAACTGGCTATAGTTGTGAAACAGATTTGGATAATTTAAGTGCTCCATTAGGCATTTGCAGGGCACTAAGCATGCCCTGGTGCAAATGGAAAAATGTGTAAAAATAAAGCCTGGGTATTATGGTGGGTTTCAGACAAGACTGCTGCACAAGCTTCTGAAGAAGGATGAAGGTGAAGACGAGAAGAGGGGGAGGGTGTAACAGTGCTAAGCACTGAATGTGAATAGAACCCAGCGTGTTGTTTCTTTGGCTCGGAGAAAGCCCCCGAATGCTCCTCCCTGACACTGGGGGCAGATGGTGCTGCTGCGGAAGCATCGAATGAAGAGCAAAGGCAATTAGTCAAGCATTGAGAGGTGTGCAGAAGAGCCTACTCTTTTCCATTGTTTGCCCAGCTTAATTGCTCCACATCCAGCGGCCGCACCGCCCCTTTGCTGCCATCTGATCGCTGCGCGTTCAATTATTCAAATGAGCTCCTCGCAGCGTCCCGATCGGCATCTTTATTTACGCTCTGAGAAAAATAAAGGCTGATTCTCAAACAAATTTCATTCCATAGCACGGTGTGAGGAGGGGGATGAGGTCTAAACACGAGACCAGTGTGAAGGTATTTCTCTAGTGCTGTGTAGAGGGTCATTACGTAATTATAAGGAAGAAGCAGCACACAGACAATAAGCAGGGGTTAAAAAAGTCGATCCAAATAACAGCTTATGCAGGTGTTGTTCTGTTATTCAGACGCACGTGAATGGCGTTTACATTCATTTTTTTACTCCTTTATTTTTATTAAAATCAACCATCCCGTATTATGCCCAAAGGATTTAAGAGAAGCAGTATTAAGACATTATTTTGTTTGATATACGTTTATTTCATTTTAAAATTAGCCCTGTATGTAAGGATGATGTGGTGACATAATAACAGCACATCTTGAGTAATGTTAAAATGTTTTATTCCTTTGATAATACAAAAAATTATCAATATGTACTGTATATTTTTATTGATATAAGAATGACACTTTTTATTTATTTATATTTACTTTTAAAGTTGACGATCTGCAAAACAAATACATTACAGTACCGACAGTCATAACAGTTGTTCTATCATGAGGCTCTTGCTCCTGAAGTCAAGCCAGAAAATTGCAGCTTTTTGTGTTACTTAAGACGCCAACAATTGCTTAATAAACATTTCCTCTTAAAAAGATTTTATATAGTTAACATTTACAAATGTCTTCGTTAACCTTCAATGAGAGTGAGTGCATTAAAATAAAATAAAAAATTAAAATTAATCTACACTTTCTGACTAGTTAGAACTGGAAATCCAACAGCAGTGCATGTAAAAATATCACCAGCCGTAAAAACAACCAACAATAAAATGCCAAGGATTTTCTAAATCCTTGACAAACCCACAAATCCCTAGCTTTGCTTAAGGCCAATTTGCTTTCATCACCACATTCATGTACCTGAGCATTTGCTGTGCCATACCATGGAGGAAATATATGAGGCAGTCAGGCGGAGGTTAGTTTTTTTTTAAAGCATGACCACACTTTTTGTTTTGTTCCTTTTGTACGCAGAAGTGGCAGACTTACAGCCACTGAGGTCGGCTCAGCCAGCGCAGCATCTTAGATAAACAGCACATGGGCAGGATGAATCAGGCACTGCAGGAAACAGATGATTCTGCGGAAAAATAAATGACTTTGGTGTTGCCTTAATGTCTTGTTCACGCTGCCAGGATTGTGACTTGGATGAGTATGAGAGGAGAAACAAAAAAACGCTAAAAACAAGCAGGTGACGCAGCTCTTCTTTAACTCAAGAGTCGGTACATGAAATGATAAGGTACCAGGTACAATATCTAGGTGATGACATCTTATATCATCTGATCTGAAAAAAAAAAAAAAGAACACTCTTCAAAACACCATGCTATCATTACAGCCTTTCTGGCAAAAGATCGGTGAGCGTGACCATAACTTGGATTGAACCTTTCTCATCTAGGTCATATAAAGAAAGTTCAGTGAAGCTGTAAGTTAGTGGGGTTTTGAATATTAAATTTGAAAAGGCCAGACACCAGGCGACATGGGCGGGCCACACTGTGCACAGCACTCAGAGGGCTGTCCTACTTCTGTCATGCTGATGACAAAAAATAGATAAAGAATCAGCAGCCCTCTGAGATAATCACATACATTTGCTGATGAGGGTATTATCTCGTCTCCAGAGAGAGAGAAAGAAAAGGAAGAAGTGGGGATGAGAGAGAGAGAGAGAGAGAGAGCATGGAAGACAGAGACAGGCGAATGAAGAAATACATGGACTTGGCATTTTTTTTTTTGAATAAATAAATAACTTTGTATGTCTGTGGCCTGAAACAGTCATTAGCAATCAGTCAGAAGAAACTTTACTGCAAAAAACAGCAATGTTACCGTAGCTTCCCCAGAGGCGATAAGCTAAGCCTTAGTCCGCATAACCTATTAAAAGCTCTTGCATTTTTTTTGCTTTTTAACAGTCATCAGCCTAGCAAATGCAGTATAGCGTGATTGGGACATTGTGCACATCCTGGACATCTTTAGCAACTTAGTAAGACAGAGGAGGAAAGCATTAAAAGTTTGAAGGTTCATTAAAGGTAAATTCGGAAGTTTGCTAAAGGTAAAGTATAACGCAATGTTAAAAATTAAAAGGAATGCTTTGTTCTGTTACGGGTTTTTTTAAGGAAACGCTCTTAGGGTTTTCTTCAAAGTCAAGTCACACAACGCTATGCAGCCTAGGCTAAAAAGCATGAGCACAATTGTTTCCTAAATAGTCATGCTATGTCTTGTTCTGATTGGTGGGATATAATTTTTTTTTTCTCCTGCCAGGTTATGTGATTTGACTTTTACAAACACTGATCTTAAACATCAGACAGAACATGTACTTTTCCCCTCGAAAAAGATACTGGGAAAACGCTGTGTATTGTCAGCATGGCATATTGTCAGAACCATGTGGCCTACAAACATGACTGCTAAAGACTTGACCACCCAGACGCTGTCATCTATTGAGAGTGTCATTGGCAAGATTATTAAGTTTTATCAAACTGCACTCGAGTCCAACTCCTTATACCTATCGTATAAGTTCTACACAGTTTAATATACTGAATGTTCACCAATCAGTATCAAATTTGTTCATGCAGTGTTGAATAAACACCTTCTATTTCACCGGCAGCTTTAATAGAAACACCTCTATCCCTGCATGGTCAAGTAATTATCCAACCATATAATCATGTGGCAGCAGCCCAGTGCACTGAATCATGCAGAAAAAGGTCAAAAGTTAGTTATTGTTGACATCAAACATCAGAAAAAAAGTGATCCAAGTGACTTTTACTGTGGCATGGTTATTAGTGCTAGACGGGTTGATTTGATTTCCTGGACATTTTAAATGCAGCAGTCTATATATATATCCTTTACACAAAATGGCGCAAAAAACATTCAGTGAGTGGCACTTCTGCACTTGAATCCTTTAGTTAATGAGCAATAGCAGAGGATAAATGCCAGACTTGTTGGAGCTGATGTCTACAACACCTCGAATAACCACTCTCTACACACTTAGTGAGCAGAAAAGTATCTCAGAATGCACAGCAGAATTTTAGTTTCTTAGATTCTGTAAGTATGTAAATAAAATTACTTTCTATAAAGTTTATATTTAATTATGGATAGGTTATTTTATTTTATTTAGGTTTTTTTATTATTTCATATGATATTCTGTCATTTTTATCATCACTGATCAAGCAAACACATGGTAATATTTGGGAAACTTTAGGGAAACTGTCATTTTCATGGATTTGTTATGTATACAGTAACTGTTTTGTTACCACAAAAAATATTTCAAATGACGGCTCCCCTTAAATGCCAAACTGAATGGTTGATGCCGTCCAAACTACTAATACACATTAGTATTGGTGTGTGGATTGGGGTTTAACAGAGAATCTAATGTGTGTAGTTATGTAAGGCTTGTGAGTTAAACATCCCTGACTCCGGACGAACAAGAGCATGCATGCTTCATTTCCTGATTACAGTAACACCATGTCTGCCTTTGTATTTGTAATTGATTAACATCACATTCATCTATAAACCAGTCATTCATGAGCTGACACACTCATTTAGGCCATCATCATTCGCCCCTGGCAATCCCTCTGAGGCTCCCAGCCTCGCTCTGCATGCTCTTTATACAGTATATAACCACTGTATGCGTATTCAGCTACAGACTGACCTTCAATTTGCATGGAAATTAAAACGCTCAAAGTCTTTAAGTAGCAACAGGAGCTATTGTTTGTCTTTTGAATAATGCAGTAAAGCCTGTTCAAATGAATGAATGAAGTAAGACTCGAACCGAATGCCAAAAGTCTGGAACTGTGGGATGAGACACAGTACAACACTGGAACAGAGCCACAAGGCAAATCACGTCTATGCAGTCAGGCCCAGAGACAAAAAGAGAACTTTATAATATAGCCGTTTTCATGCAAAATCAATGTGCAATGTCCAAACTTAAAGTGTGCTATGGTGCTTTGAGACATAGTGAGTCATGACTGAGAAGGATGAAGGCATTTATCTGCCTTGTTTCTTTCAAATAGATACCCAGGGAGTTTAGTCGGCTTTTTCTCCTGTGCATCTTGTTGTTGCTCATGACTTCTAGGTGTGATCACACTACTTATAGCACACTTACACAGAGCATAACCTTAGAAAATAAGCTCCACAAAGTCCTCAACTGTGTTACCTCTGTATCTTTTATCAGACATGTTCTGGATGTTCTGGAAAGTCCAACTCGGGTATGACAGCTGCCTTCCCGCAGTGTAGCTCCAGCTGCAACCTTACAGTAAGATCTCACCCAGTTAGATTGATACAGGGACAAGACAGAAGCATGATGCAACTTCACTACTTTCTGTGGAAACTTTCTCAATTCAGTAACTCCATAGCAAAACTTCTACGCAAAGCACACCAAAAGCCACACAGAATATTACAGCTAAACATACATACATATAATATCAGGCAATTATCATTTATCCTGAGATGTATATTTTCCCTAGATATGCAATTGCGTTAGAGGACTTTCCAATTTCCTGGCCATAAATCATTCGAGTCAACTTAACACTAGGATTTGACGGAGGATGATAAGTGAGTGGTCACCTCTTGGCTGGCCTCTGCTGGGAACTAATTGAGAAAAGTGGTGTGAGACCATCTGTGTAGCTACATCCCGCTTTGCTGCTGTAAAAAAATTGTTAACACTATGATCCAGAGATCTTTGTACGGGAAATAGTTAACACTGTCAAAAACAAAAAAGACTAACAGAATAAAGCCCTAACGTAATATTCAGTCAAAGTATATTATCCAGTAATCATGTGGCAGATTGAGAAAATCCCCACATAATAAATTGGCATTTTTCACTACATTGGCTTCTAAAAACTGCACTTCTTCCTGAGCTGAAATGTTTTCTCTCGTGTATGTATCTTAATCTGTTGCATTTTTAAATCTGGTATAAATCCGTACTACTGACTATGAATTAATGATGACAACAACAAGTTATTTGTCGATTTTCATGGATCGAGCGATCTACTTGTTGAATTGTGACTCCAGTATCCTCCAAGCCGCCTTGGACAGGATTGTCTTCCATGGAAGTATAAATTTGTCATAATTATAAATGTAAATGTCAGTCATTCATGAGAAATTTCATCACAAGTCCAATTTACTTGGGGTTTAATATATATACCAGCTTACTGGAAGTTAAGAAGTCACTGTTGAAGAAGCAGAAATAAACAAAACATGGCGGCCTTGTGTCTGAAGTGTCGTGCAACTTGATATTAGTTTCTCATTAAAGTGACAGTTAATATAAAAGTAATTTCACAGGTTCAAAATTACAGGTGTTATACAGATGATTAGCATCGCCATAATTACTTGTGGGACTCACAGCCATGTTGATATTTAATATTATAATACTATTGCTTTTACTTAAATGTAGGGGGAAAAAAACCTGCCATGTTCATATTATCGCAATCCAAATGATTACAACATGCTTTATGAGGAGATTATTTGAGCTGACAGGTTGCTAAAGCAGACACCACGTTTCGCATTAGTCTTATAATGCATACTTTATTGAAGTACTACAAGATTACAATGAGAAATAAGTTATCATTTTGATTATCACCATCATCCACATTAGTGAAATCTTATTACATGAGATGAATTGCATGAGCCTTGTTGTCACCTCTTTATTGATATCTGTTTAACATGAACATCTTTAACATTACTGAGGAATTAATAGATTTATTTTATTTATATTCTACTGGCTAAAGTTCTAAATTTTTATTTCCTATCATATTCCTGCTATTTTTATTTATAAGGGTTTTCTTTGTTTTGGAGTCACCTGCTAATCACAACTAACGGCTAATCAGTTTATGCTGTCTGACACACTGTTGTAGTTAGCAAACAGTAACTTCCCTAAGAGATTTACACTTTTTTCCAATTTATAGACAAAAAGTACTTGTTACACAAATAAGGAAAATAAAATATCATTAGGTGATTAAACAAAACTACTTTAATTATAGAATTATTCAATTGTAATTACTTTATTTAAAATGGGGCAATGCTAGTTCCTTGTTGATAGAGATGCTAGTTTGTTACACAAGCTAACAACTGAGCTAGCAATGCTATTGTTGCACTATGTTTAGGTTGTCTAATTACTACCTTTAAAAAAAAAAAAAAAAAGTTTTAACTAGTGACTTACCATGATACTTATTTGATTAAAATGTCAACTAATTACAATCTACTTGTTTTATACAATAGCATTTCTCCTACCTGCTTACATAAAAGGACATTAAACTAGCTAAAACCTTTTCTAGTGATGCAATGTTTTAATTGTTAGCTTGCTTAAAACACAGAGAAATGAATCCTGAGAGGATGTCATGTTAACTATATACAGCATGAAGTGATTTTAAAACTGATCTGTTATACGGCCTTGTGACGCACATCCCTGCAAACTCAAAGATACTTTCCCATATCGACTATGTATGTGTGCTGGAGTACGAACGTGTGTGTCCACTTTTAACTACGTATCCAGAATCCAATTACTGGTTCAAATTGTTATGTGATCCATGTGTCAACCGGAAGAAATAAAGGATTATTCACACAACCATGCAGTCATGAATGGACAATAATGAAATCTTTGACTCTAATGTATAAGTGGTCAGAGGTTAACAGGGATTTCACAACACATCATCAGCATGTATCTAAATTGCACCAGGGGGCTGAGGACTGCTTTCTATACCTAGATGCCTGCATGTGTGTAAAGTGCATCTTAAAAAAATGTGAATATTGTAAAAGTTTTATTATTATTATTATTATTATTATTATTATTTGTAATTTAAATCATATTTCAAGCATTGTTTTGGTAAAATTTCAATAATTACAGCTTATACCTCATAAAAATCCAATATCTCAAAGTATTAGAATGTCAATACATAAATGTCCAACTTCTGAAAAGTATGTTAATTTATGCACTCAGTACTTGGTTAGGGCTACTAGATCTTCCTTTAGCGCAAATTTCTGCTCCAGTGTCGAATGGCATGGAGGTAATCAGTCTGCAGCACTGCGTTATTCAAGTTGCTTTAATAGCAGCCTCCAGCTCGTCAAAATTTTCATAATCTAATTCTTTGAGATGCACTGTTGTAATCCTGCTCAATGAGTAATCTTCTGCCTGTTGGACCAGTATGTAATGATGAGTTTGTTAAACTTGTGATCCTAGCACAATTGTGTGTGTGTGTGTGTGTGTGTTTGTGTGTGTGTGTGTGTCTAGGGGGCATCAATTAATCACTTTATTCTGTGTTGAGAAACTAAATAAAAATCATTTTATGATCACATTTTCCAGTCACAGTAGTTACATGACATGCTACACAAGCTCAGAATATGCAAGTGATCTTTCTCAGCACTACAGTAAGGAAGCCCAATCCAGACATGCTAATCATTTGTAATAGAAAAAAAAACAGTGGCATGCTCTGACCTAGCTAATTATAATCAAGCACTGAGTATTATGATGTGATAAGAATGAAAGTTCCTGATTTTCTAGAAAAACATGTCTAGAACTATTTTACTTATCTCAAATCACAGCAATTAACAAATGCTGATGAAAAATATTAATTGAAGTGACACATTTTGTCCATTTATTACTGTTGTGGAATATGTGCAAACACAGTCATTTCTTCTCTAGTTTCTTTTTCGCCCATCTTGAAAAAATGCAACTTGCTGTATTTCTGAGAATTTTTCAACTTTATTGTGTCAGAAGATTTTACCTCTCACGGTTAAAACACTAACACTTCCCACAATGCTAATAAAATCACTTCATGGAAAACATTTACTATACAAGTCCCTAAATGAGCTGTTACTATAGAAACAATAGTATCAGTATATTGAGAGCATTAAAATAGATCTGATCTCAGACCTGTGGTTTCATAGAAAGTTAACCAGCACTTTCTGACCAATCAGATTCGAGAATTTAACAGCGTTGTATAAAATATTCAACAGACACCCATTCTCAAACGACAATTTGAATTTGCTATTTACTATAGATCAATATATAATAAATAATGGTATCTTTTTTATATTTCGAGTAGCTGGGAAGTGACAAGGTTTATGGGTGGTATACAGTAGTGTAATGTAGGATGTAGGAATGGAGAATTTAAAAAAATTCCCTCTACAGCAGTAGTTTTTAACCCTGATCCTTGAGGACCCCCTGCCTTGCAGAGTTTAGAGTTTTCTCAGCTCCCAGCACACCTGATTTAACTTATTAGGCAATTAGCAGTCTTTTTTTTGTCTAAGTGTGTGTGATAAAACAGGGAAAACACTAAAATGTGCAGGACAGGGGGACTCTAGGACCAAGGTTAAGAAGCACTGCTCTACAACATAATCCATATGATCTTATTAATTTGGAGATGTGTAAAATATATATTTATATAAATGTTGTTCCTAGGATAGATGCAACTGCAAGCTAAAAATACATCTTGTAAATGATCTGTATACGTGTGGCCGGAGCCTCAAAGTGTGATAAAGGCTTAGTGTGGTCGTCGGCACATGGCTAATCCTTAGTGGCTCTCAGAAGACAAGGCATGCACTGTGCCTCCATCAGTCTCTCCAGTCAGGAAGAGCAGCTGGTTGGAAATCTGCCCCCTTTATAGTGTAGAGAAGCCATGCAGGCAGGTGGCAGAGAAGCCATGAGGGCACCGGGTAGATAGGAGACTAACCAAAAGTCGAGCTGGAAGCAAAGCTTCCCCGATGGAGGCGACTTTCCCTCTTCAAGCAGCTTATTCAGGAGGATTATTTCACCCAAATCTCTTCTAATCACATTTGACCAGATCCATCCTTCCTCCTCTCGGTCCTGGGCCATATCCGTGCTCAATTACTCAGTAATAACTTGCAGTTTGGAGAACAGCGCAGATTTTAGGATGGGTTCACGCCCGGATCGTCCTCAGCCACCCGGGGCTGAGAATATTCATACCATACGGCACGTCAAACAGAACTGGAGGCCTCCCCCACTAGTAGCCGCCCCCTGCCACAGATAAATATGAACGATCTATCATCACCGTGCGTGCCGTGCCACCTCAGCAAATGACACTCATCTTTTATTCGTGACAGTTCCATAAAGAGGTGGAAAAAGCGAATCAGTCAAAGGCTTAGATGAGAGTCAACCTGATAAGCGATTCTAATGACTCTCTCTTGATAGAGGGCGAATGTGAAAGCCAAAGTCGGAGGTTGAGCACACAAAGCAGAACGTCTTACTCTGAAAGTGAGACAGAGATGCAGGGGGTGGGGGGGGGGGGGGGGGGGAACG
>JAOVVA010000009.1:3404855-3416638 GCA_028565275.1 Leiocassis micropogon | reverse complement strand
GAAGATATAAGTGAACACCTCTGTTGAAACACACATTTAGTGACGGCAGAAACAAAAACAGCCAAGTTTTACTCTGAACACAATGCAGAAGTCGTAAACGGAGCTTTGGAGGAAACATGGAAAAGGAAACATTTTACTCATCGTTCCGGCACTCCGGCGTGTGGTGTGAGCCTCGAGAAAACAATCTGAAAACTGTGGACAGAAAACATCTAACACCTAAATGGTGTCTTCAAGTTTGTCCACATTAGGTTGGACATGGCCTGAGAGAGCTCGGTTTGTCGAAGGTTGAATAAGAAGAGATGGCTCTGGGGCGTCTCTCCTCTCAGTAAAGTACAAAGAGCTGTTATCTGCCCTCATGACAATAAGTTTGTGGAGCAGTATATGTGATAAACTTTGAAAGAAGAGAAAAAAGGAGAGACAGGAATGAGGGACCACATGGCACAACTGGCACTGACAGAAAGCATGAGTGACAAAAGAGGCACAAAGAAAAGAACTGGTCAGACTTCAGAGTTTCCTTAATGGCAGATAGCCAGGGAAAGGGCCTAATTAGACAGGTGGATGATTCTTTCTTTCACAAAACACACATTCACGTTTGTCTTACTGTCCTTGTGTGTACTTCCTGTTGACAAAATTTATCCATTCAATAAAATCACTCTTTTTAAGTTTTTTCTTTTGTTTGTTTTTACTAAAAGCTGTGTTTCTACTGTATATTAAAAAGCAGTTAGTGTTATGTGGACCAGGCATATGACCTCACAGTGTCAAAACTGTCAGATATTCCTCTACATGTGGGGAATATAAAACAAGACCAAGCACACAAACATCTATTCATTTATCCATAATCATCCATCCATCCATCCATGCACCCATCCACCTTATATTCATCCACCCAGCCCATCTATCTATACTGTTTATCCATTCAACCATCTTTTGGAGGCATTTGTCCCCACCAAGATATAAATACACTCCAACACACTGTCTGTCTGTCTATCTGTCTGTCTGTCTATCTGTCTGTCTGTCTGTCTATCTATATATGGTTTAAAAAAAACTGTCAAATATTCCTATCCTTGTGGGGACATTTCATCTCTGCCAAGATATTCCCAAAATCTTGGAAACATTCCCAAGTATGTATCCTCTCTCTCTCTTTCTCTCTCTCCCTCTTTCTATCCATCTAGCAAATACAACCCACACATAAGCCTTCTATCTATCTTGGCATCCTCCCTGTTTTTTCCAGCCTCTACTGACACTACATCAGTGCACACACACATACACGCACACACACACACACATGGGCGTGCACACACACACACACACACACACACACACACACACACACACACTTCTTTGCCTGGGTCACGCTCTCCGTGTTTCTAAGCACCAGTTAAGCTGTGAGTCCAGCCTGAAGCTTGGTGCCCCGGTGTCACTGCCTTGCCAGTTTATTTATCTTTTCACTGCCCACACATCCTTTCTCTGTCTGCACCGTGTTCCAGCATCTCTCCCGTCTCCTTTCAGCTGCTTTCCATTCTTTTCATCAACACATCCCCCTTCCTCCTGCATCCTCATCTCTCTCCTGACTCCATCCTGCGCCGCTTTCCACCAAACGCTCGCACTATTAATTTTCCTCAGTGTCAGCAACTAATAACACAAACAATAGGGAAGTAAAAGACTATCTTGAACGATAATTCCCACATATCTCATACTTGTATCACGAATATGATTTATGTGAAAAAGTACCCGCGGGTGTGGTATTGTCTTTGCTGGTTATGTATGGTGCATTAGAGCAGCTTTGGGGCTTTGGGGTTGATTCTAGGGTAAACAGCAGTATATACTAGCGCAGCTGCAGCTCTCAGCTCTGCTAATCCAGAAGAGCTGATGATTTCCTTCATGCAGGAAGAACCGAGTGGGTCTTTACATAATTATATGCAAACTAGGGTGTTCATTATGATGATATATAGGAATTTTACAAAATTACTCAAGGTTTTTGGAATATTGTTGGTATTGTAAGTATATTGCAATACTACCTAAACCTAAACGAACTTTACCAACCTTATTCTTTTCTTATTTATTTTCAAAGATGATAAATTTGAAAAGAACTGCATGATTTCTTTTTTAATATAGCATTATTTTTTTGTGTTATCCTTATGTATTGTGTAAATGTCTACATGTATCATTTTGTTTTGCTCATTCACCACCGCTGCAGTTTGCATTGTTTTATAACTGTAGATGCAGCAAAGTATTTCAAATGACAAGCAATTTTTAAAAACATACTGTAGGAGAGCCAACAGATGTCTAAAGAAAAAAATGGCTGCAATTCAGTGATGCTAGGTACTATAGGGCTGGAGAAATTTGTACAGAAAGGGAAGGCTTTTAACAGACTTTACACAAACATTTTAGAATTTATTAAACCTTTCAAGGCAAAGTCAATATATGTTATATATATATATATATATATATATATATAAAACCATAACTTAATTACAAGTTAAGGTAATCAACTGCTTTCATCACAAAATTATGTGAAATTGGGATCCAATTATTTGTAAGCTCAGGATTTTATGTAACTGGACAAATCCTAACCATGCATACAGAAAGCAGGGAACAAAAATAGCAAAAACGCTTACATTTAACATTATATTTTTTTATAATTTACATTATATTATTGACAACCCTTCCAAGTAAAACACTGCATCTTTAAAAGATTTATATGAATTTTAGATTTTCTCAGTATTTGCAATGTCAGGTTTCTGCTTCAGTGAATGTGTGCACTCAAGCTGGCATGGACTCCACATTTACATTTGTGCAAAATCTTGTGATTCATCTTTGATCAAATTGGAGTATCTTCTGAATTTGTGCAGCAACAGGAGAGATTAGTCATGAAGAAAATCTGATCTTTTTACAAAGCAGTTAACCCTTTAACATTCTTCTCAACTTTTTGGTACAGCACATTTTAAGTCATTACATATTAAAAAAAAATTAACTTAAAAACTTAATCTGATTGAGCCATTTCTATCACTCGGTTGATTGCTAACAAATCCACTAGATGATGTGGGATCTTTAAATAGTATGGCTTTTTGATTGTTTCATAGCATACCATAAGAAATAAAGATGATCTAATGCCAAAAACATCTGTAACGTTGTCAAACCACACAAAAAGCTAGCACTGATTTTCCTTTTTCAGATATATTTATTTAGTTTAGGGGGTATTAGAAAATATTTTGATATTTATACCGTAAAGTGACATCTCAACCATTAGAAGGCCTATACAGGGGTCAGTTATTAAAATAATAATAACCTTTACTATTGTTGTAATTATTCCCCAAATTAAATTTCCACTGTTATTTTTTTCCCTAAAGGATTAACATGGTGGATATCACACATTTGCATATGCATACAAATAGTGCAGAATCTTGAATATTAATGTCCGCTCGGTTTCTTTTTCCATCCAGTCATATATCATGCTGTTAAACTAAAGAGTACCAATCCAGCTGTTATTCTTAAAATAAAGTGAACTAAAAATAATGTCACGTGGGTTGCTTGATGGTCAGACATGAGTCATACAGTAAAGCGCTGCATGGGGAATAAAGGCAGAAGTACATATTTCAGCTATTTTGTAGAAATACAAATATGAATGTTGAATGTGCTTGGCTCACATTTGCATTTATTGAGTTGGTGGACTTTTTATGTTTTATTCACAGAGACTTAAAAGTAAAGTAAAAATACAAGAATAAACATGCTGAACAAGTCGACTGATAAAAGCACATTGGAACTGAAAGTGTCTCGGGACACAGAGATGACTTGCTGTCTTGCTGCCTACATGAGCTTCTGAAGCAGCGCTTCAACAGCTACAAAGATGTCTATAAGTTAATAGTTTGAAAGCAGTGTCAAAAGGAGAAATATGTTGCAATATTGCCAATTAGAGCTAACATGAATATTTTATATATAATGATTTAAATGAATTTTATTTATCCATATCTTAGATTTGTACATAACCCGTACACAACCTTGCCACTGCGCTAGTGTTTTCTGACACAATTTTCTTCATTTTGCTGCTGCAGCCAGTGCACAGGGTTATGGAATATGAAGGATATACTGTATGGATGCTGTGTTTAGAAGTCAGCCAGATAACGTGTATCTACATATGTTTTTTGGAAACACGCAAGACTCATGGAAACATGGAAATTTCTCACCTGACAGCATGGTATAAATGGCCATCCACATAATGAACTATAAATATTATTTGCTTTGCCTCAAGACCAAGGTAAGAATCAGTATTAATACTCAAGAGTCAGACTATGACAGCTTGAAATCTAATTTGAAGTCTGAAAAGATTGCCCTATAATAAACATATCTGCAAGCACAAGTTGACCTATTTCAAATTTTATCTGTAAGCACTAAAATAGTAGTGTTTGGCTTCATATACTTTATCTTAAATACTTCAGTCAGTCATTACATTAAAACCACTAACAGGTCAAGGGAATAATATTGATAATCTCGATACACCAGCACCTACTGTATGAAGGGATGGGATATACTGTACTGTATAAGACAGCAAGTGAACAGTTCTCAAAGTTGATGTGTTGGAAGCAGGAAAAATGAGCAGGGTCAAGATCTAAACAGCTTTAACAAAGGACAAGCTGTAATGGCTAGATGACTGGATCAGAGCATCTTCTACCAAAAGTGGTCCAAAAAAAGTTTGATCTTCAACCCAAATGAGTTCAGTGTGTAGCCTGTATGGTTCAATCCCACACAAAACGCCACTGTAGCACAAACTGCTGTTAAAGTTAAATGATAGAAAGGTGTCAGAGACAACAGCACACTTTCAGAGGTCTTGTGGAGTCAGTTTTGTGTTTTAGCACCACAAGAAGAGCCTACACGATATTAAGCAGATGGATTGTTATACTCTAACAATTTGCGGTTTCTATCTGTGTTGCCTTTAGCCCTGGCTGACTGATCACTGTCCACCACTGATCTGATTCTCTTTAGAGGATTGATCTTTTTTCTAAGCATTTGTGTCATTTTCATCCAATACTTGCTATCAGCAAAATTTATGCAGACTACAGAGCAAAAAAAAAATAAAGTCCTAGTCAACTATATCAAAGGATTTTGCAACTTGATGCATTCTTCTTCTTTTTTTTTTCTGGACATGGAAATCATGGAACTCTCCTCACTTCTCAACCAGATTAAACATCGGCCCCAGGGTTATACGTCTCAATCTTACAAGCCTTGGATAAAAGCCTGCTTCCCCTTGTTAAAAATGGGAAAGCAATTTATCATCAATCTCATAAACATCAACAGACAGATGTAAAAAAAAAGAGTAGAGAATAATAATAATAATGGCCCTTTCCCGGCAGGGAATCTAATAATCTTTAAATCACGTTGAAGCTGGCTGCCATGACGGATGGCTTCGCCGTGGCATTGTTTCCATACTGATGCATGTTTATGGCCCAGGAACCAGAAGCCCTTGTGCTAACATTAAAATCTATAAAGAGCCTGTTTTCTGACCTGGTTGTGAGAAGAATTCAGAGTATGAAAACAGAGTTCATATTACTCTGCAAATCAATACACACGGCTTTACGTGCTCCACTGGTAGCCGATAGATAGATTTACACAAGGTTCGAATTTAAGCAAACGACCCAATGAGCAGCGACTTCATTACTGTCTATCAATCTAGACATAATGTCCGGACACATTACGGTTCAGTAAAACACCAAGTGTTTTTCTATACATGTGCATGCGAGATGTCAAGCAATCAGTAACGCAGTCATGCTATCCTGCCATCTCACTGGTCAGCCCTGAATGATTGACGACAACAGAAAAGGTAAAAGAACCTAAGAACCTGTACTTCCTTGCTTGATTTGTTACTTTGGTCTTTTTCCCACTTATGGGTGAATATTATAGCTTGTTTTTTTTACACACATATATTTGCAGAGAAAAAAGACCTACAGTCATTTTAACATTTATTTATACAGAAGTATTAGAATCTAAGCTCAATTCTTTTGTTTCTGCTACACACTGGACTCATTTGGGGTGGAGATCAGAATATGAATATGAAATAATGTATGAATAATAAATAATAACTAGAATTTTACCTCTCTCTTTCTATTATATGTAGTTGTAGAGAGATAGAGAGAGAGATACTTTCACTGTGACTTTATGACTTAAAGGCTTCAGTCTTCTAATACCAGCTCGGAATATTTGAATTTAAGTAAATTTGAATGTGTACTTGATCTCAAGTAGAAATGTAAATAGAGGACTTGAGTAATATTTTACCTGGAATATCTCTACTTTTACTCAAATACAGTATTTGTATACTATGCCCACCTCTGCAAACTGTGAGCTGATACACTTTTTTAGGGCCCAAGCAATAGGACATCAGCCCTATATCATCATAGTGTGTGAAGGGTCCTATTGTTTTCCTAGGATTTTTTTTCCCCCAGCATTTTGGGCTTTTGGGGGGTCCTTACTACTTAAAATCTCATGATTTTGTAAAGATTTTATATATATCTTTCTGTGGGGGCATCATATTGAGTGAAATTATATTAGGTGACCTCATATTGTGACATCACACTGTGTGACATCATAGTGTGATGCATTTTTTTCCAAGCATTTGGGGCTTTTTGGAAATCTAAACATAAAATTTTCTAAAATTATATCATAATGGTAATGGGGTGCTTGGGCCCGCTCATCGTTGCTTGCAAATATATTTTAATTGAACAACGTAAGAACGTTCTGAAGCATTCGCATCCTAATCTGCAAAGAGGCAGCACAGTAAAGATGGCAGCTAAAGAGAGATTTGAAAAGGCAACCATTTCCTGAAACGTGTTCTTCTCCAATTTGCATGTGCATGAGGCAATATCCATGTACAGTATACAGCCATTAATAGCAACAGTAAATAAATGATTGACGATAAAAAAAGTAAAAGAGACTAAGAACCTGTACCTTCAGCCTATCAGCATCCAAACACACTTTTATTATTGTATTTTAGTTTGTTTAACTTATTTCTAAGTAGCTCCACTAATCATAAAATAGTGCTGTAGAAAGTTTATAAGTCCTGAAACCTTTTTTTGTGCGATAATTACACTGCCAGATCTAACTGTAATAAAACAAAGCCACACGTGTGAGCAGATTTCTGACTCCTTCTCGCCTCATTTGGGAATTTTCACAACCCTGTTGAACCTGCAGTCGCTGTGGCAACCCCTCCGCCTCAGGTGAAGCGCCGGCCCGGGGTGTCACATGAGGTGGCGGCTCAACAGAGCTGCTAATTAACACACTGTTCAACCCTCCTTGCTTAACGAAGCCTTAATTACCTGAGCATAGCAGCAAGGGAGAGGAAAAAAGGAGAGAAAAACTGAATCGTTTCTAGCACATCCCGTGTCAGACCACGGAGCCCACCAAGAGGGGCTCTCACTCAAAAAGCGCACAGAGGGATTTCAAACGGAGAAGGACGTTTATTTCAACAGAGCAGTCGGCTTAATCCCTGAGATTATAATTCTCTTCACATCCCTCTCTGTGGGAGGACGGACACACATTCGAGCTCCTTCTGAGCCCTGTCATACTCTGCAGGAGATGTGTGCCAGCGGCGGGCCAGCATCAGAGATAATTAGAGCGCTTCTCTCCCATCTTGGCATGAAGGGAAGATTCCCTCCTGAGAAAGAAAAGCAGCATCTCTTCATCTGGAAAGTCTCACCTGCTGGGATTCTGAGTCTCTGATCGCATCGGTGCGGCTCCATCAGTGCGCTGACAGACCAAAACACGCGAACACCCGCACGGACACGCAACACACCACTGTCAATTAATCACCAGCGAAAAAGCAAGCTCTTTTTCGGCAATAGCGTGATTTGTGTGAACGTGCTAATAGCTGCCTCCTGTGGAAGCCCGGAATTGACCACGCACACACTGAACAAAGCACGACAGTGAAGTGGCTAATTGCAGCTGTTATCATTTAGCAAAATAAAAAAAGGGAGAACAAGGTTAACACCACAACTGGACAAAGAATCTGCATGATTTAGACACCTGTTTGTGTGCATACGGATCTGAGAGACGGAGAGCGAACAGAAGCTCCTGTGATTGCGATGACTTGCCCCAAGTGCATATGGAGAGGAGGAAAGGATGAGAAAGAACGACAGCTTCGCTTCCTTCGACACTGTTTCTTTAATTACTCTAAGCTTCCCCTTGGGAAGATAAGACAGTCTCTATAATAAGAGTGTCACAAATACAGTATGGCAACAAAGAGTCGAGCCAAGTTTGGAATAAACACACCCAGATTAGCTGTTGCTCTCAGAGGGACTATTACCGACACCGCGTAGCACATTCGCAGAGCTATTGTCCTTTCCTCCTCCTCCTGCCCATACACATTTTCTCTCCATTATCCTTCCTCTATCACAGGGCACAGTAGCTGTGATGTGCTTCGCCCTTCGATGTAAAACCACCGTATTGACGTACCACCGCTGCTTAAGTGACTCTGGGAATCCATGTCTTTCTGGCTTCCTTTTGTAAAGCTTATTGGGGAGATAGGAGGTTGCAGAGCAGATCTCTCTAATAATTACCGGTTGTTTTCCAGGGGGACGGATGCACTAAGCTGCCTTCGAATAATCCGAAAGCCGCTCCAGAGACAGACAATTTGCAACAGTGTGGTAGCCGCCGTCAGTAACTAAACCAGTACGAAAGCCCTATGCATAGCCAAGAAGAAAAGAAGTGAGAGGAACAGGAGGAGGATCACACCTTCTCACATTGCACAAACAGTTTATTATCTGCAGTACAACAGATCTCGAAAAGTAGGAGAAGTTAGGATCCAACATGACAACATGACAGGAAGTGACATAAACGTGGGCGCGCATACAGTATGAAGCTCCTTGAGTTACTATAGCATTCTGTACCCTACAGAGCACTGACGCTACTTACAAATCAAGACAAGTGTGGCGGGATTTTGAATCTTTTGAGCAGCAGAAAATGATGTCAAAATTCAGTATGGTTTTAGTACGCTTTTCTGCTAACCATGGATACAAAGAGTAGTTATTGTGGCTAGCGTAGCCTGTGTAGCTAGCGTAGCCCAACCCATTTCGTTCATTTTCTTCTAATCTCTACGGAGTCCAACCACAGACCTGCCACACATCGGATGTTTCTGCACCATCCTACTGTGTGGAAATCCCCAAAAGATCGGCAAACTTTCTTTCAGCCGCTCCCGTCAAGGGCAGACCATCTCATCCACACACAACTTGGCACAGGTTTTATGCCAGACACCCTTCCTGACACAACCCTCCCATTTTTCTAGCCAGGCTTGGGACCAGCACTACATACAATGGCTGGGTAGTATGGGCTTTAGCAACAGTTAGGCTCGAACCCGGATCCTCAGATCCAAAAGAAATCAACAACCTAGAGCCTTATCCACTTGAGCCACCACTCCCACCAAAAGAGCAGCAGTTCTACTAAAATCAAACAAGCCCATCTGGCATAACCATGCCACGGCCGAAGTCATTGAGATCAAATGTTTATTTATTTATTTATTTTTTCTTTCTTTTGATGTGAACTGAAGATTTTGACCTCTGTTTACATGATTTTATGCAATGCGCTTCTGCTAGGTGAGTAGGCTGGCTGAGATTTTACCCCCAGGGAAAGTTCTGAAAAAAGAAAAAAAAACTCTGCAAAAAAAAAAAGTTTGTAAGAATCAACCAGCTGCTCTTCCTTAGGAAACTGCACAACAGAATACTTGGGAAAATGTACAGTTTTAAATGTGAACGCAAATTATCATTGGATTTCAATTTGTAATTAATTTCTCAATAGAGTCGTTGTATTTGGATACTTTGAAATGTCTTTCAGCATTAACTTGAAAGGTATCTTTGCTTTATAAGAATTTCGCACAGTATACCATTCAATACATCAGACATTATTTGGGAAGGGAAATGAAGCTTGGCCTTTTTTTCTGGCGAAGAATTCTGTGATACAAGACAGACAGCAGCATTCAGAAGTGCGAGAGAGGGTGCAATATTTTATCAAAGGCTGTTGACAACGGACATTCACCGAAGCAGTACTGTGTGATAAGAAAGCGTTTCAGGAATATTCAGTTAAGCTTCTGTGCCAGTCAACTGACTCAATATTGGACGGATAAACAGTAATTTCACGGATAAACCCGACGTCCAGGAGAAGAAGAAAAAATAATAATCCAAGAGTGCAGAAAGATGAAAGACCAAACAGTAGAGTGGATAAATACACCCACACACACAGACAGACATTGGAAGACGAGCGAAGAACAGCTACAACACCGGCATCCTACATTATCATGATTTGTCCCTTCCATAGAAGATAATCTGGATAAAGCTTTGAGATCATCTTGTCTAGATGTAAAAAAAAAAAAGCTTAAATCCACAAAGACCTATTGTGTGTGTTTATGTTCTCTCATGGTTCATGTCATGGCTGATTGATTCATGATTCATGATTCCCAAATAGTCCAGATGTAGATATAGATGTAGACACACTGTAGATATACTGTAGCTGCATTAAAACAAAAACTCTGAAAGGCAGCACAGTGTTAAGCCCATCTTGTATCTTACATAACATCTGATGCAACTGATGCAGACAACACAGCAGGGATGAGCAATATGATATGCTGTCATTCTCACGGGAAATTACACCACAATACGCTTTTCAGGTATCATCAAAATTTCTAGGACGCTGTCCAACTGCCTATTTCGTTTGAAGAGATTTAGTGTAATTATACAGACTCTGGAAACCAAGAACCAATCAACACTATGTAGTAACAAGTGGCTATTGTGGATCCTGGGGCTTTGTTTTTTTTTGTTTTTTTTTATCGAATTCTTAATTTTTCCTTTTTCCTCTAGCTAATTAGTTGTTTTGTTTGTTGTTGTTGTTGTTGTTTTTTAACAAGAATTTTTTTTTTTTTTTGCACTGTGCTCGATCATGTAGTCATGCCCTGAAGCACTGAGCCTGTGCATGAAATCCCACCATGCACACAAGAAGGTTAGTGTTCAAATAAAGCACCCTAATAATATAAATTAGGCTACTATTTCAGACATATTGTTTTCATCCTGACGTTGCAGTGCATCTTGGGGCAAATTACTCAGGCAAATAGTGAGTTTGTTTTTTAACAAAGAATATTAAATGTAATATTAAAAGTAATAAAAAAACAAAAGGTAGGTTTGTGCCATCTATTGTTCATAGCCAAGACGAATACGGATATCTAAGAGAGTCCCAGGGAGCAAATGAACCTTTCCGCATGGGCACAACTGCACATTAAATATAATGGAAATTACACACCGTCCATATACAATATGACCGCGGAATATAATAGTATATGATTTTCTTCATGTGCTAAGTGTGAATGAAAACTCATCACTCTTTGTAAATGCTGATAGCTTTGGATGTGCAAATGTCTACGGTGAACCCATGGCCATTTTAGGGAATCCTTTGCTCATTTTGAGATCCTGGGATACATCTCGATAACTGTGTTCATTAAAACATTGAGAACAGTATCATTTCGTTCTCATCTGGCAGACAGAGATTTTCTCAAACATATTACCTGCATTTCAGTTGTGTTAATTTGTGCAAGCAATTCCTGCTCCGAAATTGGCTTTCAGGTTTCGCAAATCATACTGTGAATGCAAAATTGGTTTGCTGTGTATGACTACATTTTACAATTTCAGAAAGGAAAACATCAGATTGCAGGTAAATTTAAAGCAAACATGCAATATCCTTGCGTCTCCAACATACACAAACCTTTAGTTAATGTGTGTATATATATATATATATATATATATATATATATATATATA